>VDFB02380444.1:0-24380 GCA_007258455.2 Sequoia sempervirens | reverse complement strand
TTGTTACTCGAAAACCATGTCACTTAGAAACATTTTATTTGAGGCTACAAGAACATGTGAGGCTCCTTTATAATTTCCTCTCTCAAATTTTGATAACTCTAAGGCATTTTCCCATGGTGTCGAGTTTTCAATTGATGGAAAAAGGGTCAAATGCATGTAGTGTAAAGTTGCAAAGGGGTGTAACTTTTGTTTTGCTTCTCGCGCAACCAAACTGATAGTTTCAACACGTCCAGATTGGTGGGTTTATGCTAGGCATGGCCATTTCTCACACCCAAACATACCGAAATAGTCTAAGCTACATTGTATCAATGATATCCCCCAAGAGTCCAAAGTGCAAAAAGGCAGCAATCTTTGACAAGCTATTACTCAGAAACCATGTCACTTACAGACAATCTATCTGAGGCTACGAGATCTCCTAGGGCCCCTCTACAATAACCTCTCTCAATTTTTGATATCTCTAAGGTGTTTTCCCATGGTATTAATTTTTAAATTAATAGAAAAAGGTTCAGATGTGTAGACATGCAAAATTAGCATTATGCATTCATCAAGTAAACCAGGCTTCACATGCATCCACTCATTTAATTAATCAAGTTCACCTTCATCCATTCATTAGATAAATCAAAATCATCAAATCCATTCACCAAATAAATCAGGATTATTAAATAAATCAACTTGTCTTACATCATCCCTCTAATTAAATAAACCAAACATTCATTTAATTAAATCCAAACGCATTTTCCATCCTTTTCTGATTTAAATAAATCAAATATTTAAATCAAATAATTCAAACTCACCTAATCATCATCCTACCTAATTAATCCTGATTAAATCTAATCTAATGCATGTCACATCCTCTAGATAATCCCACTTGCACAAATAAATCCATTTATTGATTTATTAAAATCAGCATTTTCACTCAACATGGCATCTTCCCTCAAATTTGAATTCAAAATCAACTTGAAAGGTGCATCCAACAAGGCATTTAATAGGTCTTACATGTCTCTTACATGTCCCTTGCACAAGTCAAACTCAACATTAACTCTCATTTAAAATTTGAAATTTCTCCCTTGTTAGCTCTCAAAAATGCAGGCGGGATGCCTCAAGAGGCTACCAATCTCTTGATACGCTTTAGGGTAACAGACAAGGTCAAAAGAATTTAACCTTCTACTCTTCAGGTGCTGCCAAACCAAGGTGGGTGTACCTATCTAAATGAAGCAGACTTGACTTATGATTATCCTCCTTGCAATGATTTTTCCACAATGGTAGATGGGAGTGAACAAACGAATTCAAACTTGATAGCAATAACAATCTTCTGATCTAAATCCTAAAGTGCTCAATTAACAAATGTAAAAAAATGTAAAGAAACTGAATGAATCAAAATGATGAAATGCAGAGACCAGTGCCTTATTGGGTATGCGGAGTCAAATGAAACAGAAGTGGGAAACTTATTATGGCAGAAACTCAAATTGTCAACATATGATTTGTTTATAACTTGTATAAACATGTAGGATTATGACTACTAAACTCTACTTTAATAATCCAGATGAATCTCCCTAATTACTGTGATCAACTAAAAGGATTTAATCTTTCCTTGAAAGAACCAGTCAATTAATCACACAGATACAACAAATGTGCATTGATAAACTAAAAATAATCTTGTTATATCAATTTAAACAACCAGAAAGAATCAACTTCGAGACAACTTAGCAATACTTTTCAATAAACTCAATAGACAATTGACACCAGAAATAAACTGCCACACTAGCTGATTTTCATTGAAATCACCATTTGAAAACATGCATCATAATCTTTGATATGAGAACTTTATTCTACTGTATCCATTCCTAATCTACTATATCTATTCTAAGATCTCATTTTTCATTTACAATCGGAAATGCATATTTATACACTAGCATCAGGAAACATATCGCTTCAAATTCATGTCGGCCAACCATAGTATTCAGGAAAATTTCATGTTGGCCTGCAATGGTATTTTAGAAATTCACATGTCGGCCACAGTGTTTGAATTTTCATTAATCGCCAATGGAACAGTCGCCAAGATAGCCCCGTAAGTATGCCGAAGGAAATTATATCACTGTCAGTCACTCCGTGTTCACTGTGCTTCGTCGTGACCCTGTGATGTCGGGAAGACCTCCTGTAGACAAGACTTTGTTTTTCCAAGAGCCCTCGCAATCAAACTTGTCGTCGTAACTTATCGCTCTCGGGGAGACATCACATAGATAAATACTTCGTTATAACAAAAATCACCCACCATCTTGTGTGTCGCTGAGACAAGTCAGATCCTATGCCGACAAGATCCATTTTGTGTTCCATCGGTGAGACCGGAGGTCACTCGCCGAGACCTCACGCCGATATCACTTACTCATACCGAGATGTATACCCTCATGTCATCGGTCGGCAAGATAAAAAGACTTCACTAAGACCTCACCCAGATGTATTAACTCTTGCTGATGTATCTCCACATGTGCCGGTTTTATGTTGGTCGGTGAGACCCCTTTGAATTCGCTATTACCTTTCACTGAAGCCATTAACTCTTACCGATGAGAGTCTTTCCACCGTCGGTCGGGGAGACATAATGAGTTTGCTAAGACATCATTCTGATGGTACAACTCATGCCTATATGATTCTTTTCTATCACCAAAACAATGTGAATATCTCGCCGATAGGTGCCTGGAGCCGGATCCCGATCGCTATGACAGTAGAAACATATTTCCAATAGGCAACACAAAAATTTATCAGTAGAAAACACAAAATAGATCAGGGAGACCCTGGTAATGTCATGACAATACAGACCATGATGTGAATTATGCAAGACCCGATGGAAACAACGAGACCACATGCTAAGAAATGGGCAGAATATGCACACGGTACGACCAATCTGGAATTTTATGAGTAAAAACAAGTAAAAACATCAAATTTTTACAGTTCTAACAGTGGTTCCATCTGGGGATGAATGATAGTAAGATCATTGCAAGGATCCAAATCTTTGGGTGAGCAGGCCAAACACAAAATGATGAACGAGTGAGCATAATGGAAATGGACACAAATGGAAAGAGAATGCAAAATGGAGGTGAGAAAAACCCTAAACTATTGTGCATGGAAAAGAATTTTAAAGATGACCATTAAGAGTTGTCCATGCACTGGCAACCCTAAATCCTCTATGTTTCAACTTCACCTGTTCTGAGTTGTTACGATCTGAAACTCAAACCATACTTTCCCCTGTCAAATACCTAGTTTTGTCTCGAGTTTGTCAAATTCTTCTTGAAGACATTCATGCAATCTTCCCTGTTACCAAAAGTTTTTAGAGAATCATTATGCTCAGCTTGGCCCAAATTCCCTACATCATTCTACAATTTATATTCTTCATCATCGGACAAATCTCTGTTATCTCCAACATACAAAATATACACATATTCAATGCAAAACTCCTCATTATCTTTCTCACTGTTGTGTACTATGAAACACTCACTCAGCTGTATTGAAAATTCATCATCAAAGTGCTTCTCTTGAGAAACAAAAAGTTTCGTTATATCAACACTATTTGAAACACACAATTCTAAAACCTTTTGCACCTCTTCCAAATCATCATTTGGAGATAATATTAGATTATAACTCACATCTCCAGTGTCAAGCATATATGAACCAATCAAAGCTAGAATTCTATCATCCTTGGCATGAAAATAAACATCTTCTCCATATGAATTAGAAATTTCAAAATCACATACCTCATCTTGAATGGAAACAGACTTTTGATCAACACCAAAGGTTTCACCATCATTCCAAGAAATGCAGAGGGATTCATAAGAATCTTTACACAAAGATCTTTCACTATCAAAACAAATGTAAGCTGGACACAAAACTTCAAGATCACCTTCATGTGCACATCCCTGACATTCAGGAGTTTTTAAATTTGAAATTTGTTCACTGCCAAGTGAACAAGTTTCTATATTTTAATCACTACAATTGTATTCTTTACTTTTGTCATCATTAAAAAGAAGTCCAAGATCATCAAAGAATGAGAAATCAAAAACACTATCATCGCAGTCATTTATTCCATCATTTTGCTTGTCTGAAATTATCTCCTCACTTTCATAAAGTGGATTTGAAAATACCTGAAGTTCATTCATGGGCATACCTTTGCAAAATATCATCTGATCCTCTTTTATCACTTCATCATATACTAGGTTTAAAAATTTTTGGAAACCATTTTCAGATATACAAACCTCCTTCTCATCGAATGTGTCTTCATAGCTTTCAACTACAGCTAGAGGTATTGTATACTTACTATGAGATGAATCAATATTTCCCATTGCCTCTTCATCCTGATCTTCATAAGAGGTAGAAGAATCCCTTGACTGCAGATCAAAATCCTTAGGTTCATCATTAGAATCTGAATATTCATTGGATTCCTCACAACATACACTGCTTTCCCTGTCACAATCTGTTGTGCAAGAGAGATGCCTTGCACCTTCATCTTCCTCAACATGGTGAAAAGTATTTGAAGTCAAGTATACTGTGTGATCTTCTCCACTGTTTCCCATCAACATTCCCTCTTCTTGCATTCTTTGGGCTACAACACAATAATTTGGGGAATGTGGCTTATCACAAAATTCATAGAAATAATTGTTACTTACCATATAGGTTCCCCTCTTTGTCAATGGATCAGGAGCCTCCTTGTTTCCAGGCGTAGCTATTATAGGTTTTTCATCCTTCCAGTCTATATTATAAGGCATGTCATGCAACCTTGACCTCTCATTTCTGTAAGTATTCTCCTGTCTGTACTGATAATTGTCGCTTTGCTGAGGAACCTTAGGATTGTCCCTTTTACTGACTATCCCAGTAGCCTTCCTATTGTTTTCAATTGACAGTGCTATCTTCTGTGCTTCAACCAGATCTCTTGGGAATCTATTTCTTAATTCATACCCTGTTTTAGGATCAAATGCATTCAAATAAACACTCAGTGCTATAGAGTCTGACAACTTTGATCTAGGAGGTATTTTATTCTGCAACTTATTGAATCTCCGATTAAAATCATAAATTGTGTCATTTTCATTAATCTGTATCTGTATTAATTCATGAAGAGTAGCATCTGGTGCACTTGGATTCCCATATTGCTCGAGGAATCGATCCTGAAACTCTTGGAGAGAATTAATAGAAGCTGCTTGTAGGCAGTTGAACCAATCCCTAGTGTCTTCAATAAGTGATATCATGAATAGCCTCATGCATAAATCTTCATATGGCGCATCCAAATCTTGGATGAAAGCATTGAAACTTCTTAAATGCTCCTCAGCAGTAATTACATTACTCCCTGTAAACTTTGGAACAAGACTTCTCCAACTGTTATCCATTGGATAAGGGGATAATTGAATCCCTGCCAAATAAAACTGTCTAATCATTGTTGTGTATTGATGAGGGAGGGCGCTAGGTGGGTACTAATGCTGGTACATCAGACTATTGTGTTGTGTATGATGATATGGCACATACTGCTGACCATGAGGCAGCTGTGGTGAGTATATATTCTGTTGTGCATGATATGCATTGCCTCCATTGTGAAAATTTCCAATCATACTATCAAGCATCTGAGGAGTCCAATGCCTACTTACATTTGTGTATTCATTCATTCCATTTACAAATTCCATTCTTCATCAAAAAAATTTAGAGTCGCCACCTACTTTTTTGAAAGTAGGAAAATGATTCTTTCTAATCTTTTCCCCAGCGGAATCACCCTTTTTGAAACTTCTCAAACTACAATTTTTTCTTCAATGACTCTATATGATAGTCTTCAACTAGATTTTCTAAAATAATCCCCAACAGAGTCGCTAATTTGTTAGCTCTCAAAAACGCAGGCGGGATGCCTCAAGAGGCTGCCAATCTCTTGATACACTTTAGGGTAATAGACAAGGTCAAAAGAATTTAACCTTCTACTCTTCACGTGTTGCCAAACCAAGGTGGGTGTACCTATCTGAATGAAGAAGACTTGACTTATGATTATCCTCTTTGCAATGATTTGTCCATAATGGCAGATGGGAGTGAACAAATGAATTCAAACTTGATAGCAATAACAATCTTCTGATCTAAATCCTAAAGTGCTCAATTAACAAATGTAAAAAAATGTAAAGAAACTGAATGAATCAAAATGATGAAATGCAGAGATCAGTGCCTTATTGGGTATGCAGAGTCAAATGAAATAGAAGTGGGCAACTTATTCTTGCAGAAACTCAAATTGTCGGCATATGATTTGTTTATAACTTGTATAAACATGCAGGATTATGACTACTAAACTCTACTTTAATAATCCATATGAATCTCCTTGATTACTGTGATCAACTAAAAGGATTTAATCTCTCCTTGAAAGAACCAATCAATTAATCACATAGATATAGAAAATGTGCACTGATAAACTTAAAATAATCTTGTTATATCAATTTAAACAACCAGAAAGAATCAAATTGGAGATAGCTTAGCAATACTTTTCAATAAACTCAATAGACAATTGACACTAGAAATAAACTGTGACACCATCTGATTTTCATTGAAATCGCCATTTGAAAACATGCATCATAATCTCTGATATGAGAACTTTATTCTACTATATCCATTCCTAATCTACTGTATCTATTCTAAGATCTCATTTTTCATTTACAATCGGAAATGCATATTTATACACTAGCATCAGGAAACATATCACTTCAAATTCATGTCAGCCAACCATAGTATTCAGGAAAATTTCATGTCAGCCTATAACGGTATTTTAGAAATTCACATGTCGGCCACAGTGTTTGAATTTTTGTTAATCGCCAATGGAATAGTCGCCGCAATAGCCCCGTAAGTATGCAAAAGGCAATTATATCGCTGTCAGTTGCCCTGTGTTCACTGTGCTTTATCGTGACCTTGTGATGTCGAGAAGACCTCCTGTAGACAAGACTTTGTTTTGTCGAGAGCCCCCATGATCAAACTTGTCATTGTAACTTATTGCTCTCAGGGAGACATCACATAGATAATACTTCATTATATCGAAAGTCACCCACCATCTTGTGTGTCGCTGAGACAAGTCAGATCCTATGCTGACAAGATCCCTTTCATGTTCCATCGGCGAGACCGGAGGTCACTCGCTGAGACCTCACGTCGATATCGCTTACTCATACCGAGATGTATACCCTCATGTCATCAGTCGACAAGACAAAAAGACTTCGCCAAGACCTCACCCAAATGTATTAACTCTTGCCGATGTATCTCCGCATGTGCCAGTTTTATGTTGGTCGGTGAGACCCCTTTGAATTCGCTATGACCTTTCACTGAAGCCATTAACTCTTACCAATGAGAGTCTTTCCACCCCCGGTCAGGGAGACATAATGAGTTCACTAGGACATCATTCTGATGGTACAACTCATGTCGATATGATTCTTTTCTATCACCGAAACAATGTGAATATCTCGCCAATAGATGCTTGGAGCCAGATCCTGATCACTGTGACAGTAGAAATGTCTTGCTGATAGGCAACATAGACATTTATCAGTAGAAAACACAAAATAGATCGGGGAGACCCTAGTAATGTCACGACGATACAAACCATGATGTGAATTATGCAAGACCTGATGGAAACAATGAGACCACATGGAGAGAAATGGGTAGAATATGCACATGGTATGACCAATCTGGAATTTTATGAGTAAAAACAAGTAAAAACATCATATTTTTACAGTTCTAACACCCCTCTGGGGAACATTTCCCAAATCTTGCACATCCCTCAACCTATGACATGATGACAAGTGGCCTCTTCCTATTGGCCAAATATTTATTCCCACATCCTCCATGTTTGGCACTCTTACCATTTGAGAATCTACAAATAGAGGCATCATTCCTCAAGCAAATCCTCCACAATTCTATTATTTCATCTCCACAACCCCTTGCAAAGTCACTCTCTTAAACTGAGAATTGATTTTGTCCATTGATCATCTTAGCATTTCATATCATATTCATATCAATTTCATCATTCAAGCTTAAGCAAGGGTTGGTTAAGGGCTATTTTCTACAATAGCACCAATCTACTATGAGATAAAGTTGATTCATGTTGTTTGTATGCTCATTTAATTTTTCTTGTTGTTTTAATATCTTATTTAACATATCGAACATGTTTCATTATTTCATAGGGATGTTGAATTGGATTGGTTTTAAAATATTAACCAAAATGCAGATTTTGACATCCACAAAATGGCGCTAGAGGGAGGGCCTGGCATCATTATTTCTAACATTTTCTTTAAATTTCTGCATTTTTTCTTCACACACAGGAAATTCCAACGCGAGCTTGTCAGCGTCACTGTTTTGGCACCGCGGGCTCGTCAACGTCGCTATATGGCACCGCGTAAAACACAAACTGCACCGCTGAACTCATCCCGCCAAAAAAATTTAAATTTTGAACTCCGCCGCTGGACTCGTTGACTTGCAGGATTTTTAAAAAAAATTTAAAACAATGACGCTGGACATAAACTGCAATGCTGGGAAAAATTGTGACTCAATCGAGCTCTTTGTCCCGACACAGAGCGCTGCTGACTGGTAAGCGGTGCTGTGAGGGCGACGCTGGGATAACAAACTATGACACCTTCATGAGTTGCGACGCTGGGAGACAGTAAAAGGGAGAATTTAATTTTTAGCACGTGATTTTGATTTATGATTTATTTACCTTCTATTTTATGGTTTTTAACTTCTGTGTTTTTTAAGAATCTGACTGTTTTTCTTCTTTGTAGGTTGGAAATTGAAAACAAAGGAAGGAGGAGTATGGTGATGATATTTTTTCCAATCAAAGTGTTTTTAAACACTTAAGTGTTTTTTTAACACTTCTTTAACAATTTGTTATCTTTTCATTCTTAGGACAATAATTTTTGTTTGGGCTTAAAAAGGACTTTCACTTTCAGAAATAAAACAAACAATAGTAGGATCAAAACCCCTGTTTAGATTCCTTACTTCATTGGGTTAACAAATTGCACAAAATGTCTTCACCTAGTGATCGGGTGCCTAAAACTAACTCACATTTCGCTTTCAGGATCTAAAAAGGAACAAGTGTAGCTTTATTTTTCAGTGGAGGGCTTACTAGACTAAAAGCCATCGAAAAGGATTTAGATGCATTTCTCAAGACTTTATAGCTTATCTCAACTGGGGCAGCATTTTTCGATTTCAGGATACATGGAAGCAATCACCTCCTGCATTTCATTTCTTTTGTGGTTTAAAATTCGTTCGTAAAATCTTGTGTGAGTGCAAACTTGAATTATGCATGTGCTCCTCCCTTTGTTTCTAAAACAAGGGTCAATTCTAAACCTATAACGTTTATCTCAGATTTGTTTATCTTAGAGGGCCTGCCTTTGGGAAAAAGTACTCACCCAAGGGAACGACTCAACCGGTAACACTCTAAAGCCAAGAGTATTTCTAGCCTGGATATAAATGTGGCCAGTTGTTCACTGTGATCACGCTGATTCTCGACAAGATGCTTATGGGTCAGACTCACTAACTTAAATTCCAAAATAGAACCCTTGTTTTATAGTGACCACCTGATCCATTGGAGTGAGTTTAGACAAAGTGGTGCATCGAACTGGATTCCGTATGTATTACTTGCCATGTCCGGATCTGGTTGAGCCATAGAGGTTAAGGACTTCATTCTTAACATACCTTTATATTTTTTCCTTGGTTGCATGTAAAATCATCTCTTCTACGAAGGGCATGAGGCAAGCCCACCAAGAAAAATGTACCAATTGAGCTAGGATGTTATATTCCATGTGAGTCAGTTTGAAAACACAGTGCTTTAATCAAAAACATTGGAAAACCAACATTCAACGAATCATAAAAATTGCAAACCCTTTAGGAGAAGCAAATATCCTTGAAACAAATTCACATGTTATTGCTTTCCCTTGGGATTTGTATCCTTAGAGGCATCTAAACATTTGGATTTTATCTCAATTTGCTTCTACTAAAGTCAACTTTAGGTAACTCTTGCCTCAAATTTCCTTGGTTTCCGCATAATACACTTTGTGGGATAAGGGGAAAGTTGAGACATTAGACATCTAGATTCAAAATCTAATAAAGAGTGTGTTTTTGGTAAAAAAAGAATCCACTAAGCAAAGATTGAATCAATTGGACCCCACACATCTGGTTGGCATCTTTTCGTCATATGGTTTTCATGCAAACATTGGTCTTTTGATTTTGAATTACTCTCAAAGAAAGGCATGTTCTTCACTATCTTGGTCTTAGAGACAAGTCCTTCCTAGGTTCATTTAGGATCAAATCAAACACTTCATCCAAATTCCAAAACATTTATCAATTCATCCCACAAACAACTTTAGAGCTTTGGAAACATTATTCTAGACTTGGGTAAATCATCAAAATCAAAACCACCTTGTTTAGTTAGGAGTATGGGAATGCATCCTTTCCCATACCTCTAGTTAAATTAGCACCCCTTTGAAAAATTTCATCTTAAGATCACATCTAACATCTTAGGGTTTACAAGTTCATTATCTAATCAAACCAATCAAAATCAAACCCTCAGTCTAAGCATTGATCCAAAGTCCCTAAATGTTCAACACTCATATCATTTTCCCTTTTCATACTTCATCTCGTCATTGGTCCAAAGAACCCTAGAGGTCACTTTTTCAACAAGGTCAAAACACAAGAGGAACATGGAATACAAACTTGATCCATACATCATGAGTAATCCAAATAAATTGAACTTTCAAAGCCTTACAATACCGATTGATTATCAACACTCACACTTATACAATCCGTACATGGGATCATTACCTTCTACAAATATCAATGGAACAACTAGGGTGAGTATCCCCAAATCAAAGATTGGAGCACATTTCCCAATGGTAGATCTAAATCCAAACCTACAAGTTTGTCAAAGCATGAGCCTTCAAAAGAACATCATCCCACCAAATCCCTACAAGCCAAATGAGAAAGTACCAAGCACAAGTTTTTGAAACATGAATCCAAAAAAATTTGGGATGGATAAATTTGCAAATCATACGAATATTCCAAACATGAACAATTGTCAATTTCAACCTATCATGAACATCATCCCAAGTCAAAACAATGTCAAAAATTGATTTGACCATGATCCCATTCGAAAACCACAAGTATGCATCCCAAATATGCTTGAACAAAAACCAAATCAACTATATCAAGGGAGTCAAGATAGAAATCAAGAACAAATTTGGCGAGATCAAATTGATACACTTACCAAAATAGTTGAGTCATTGTGCCAAGAGACATCTCCACCACCATTACCCATATCAACATCATTCCTTAGTTTAGGGCTTCCCCCTTTACCTAGCACAAATCACTCCATCCAAATCAATCCACCTAACACCAATCAAGTCATCACATCAAATGATTTGGATATACCATTGAAATCGCACCAACAGATGGTATCTAATCAAATGACAACATCAATCTTGAAAAATCAAAACATGGTCTCCCAAGGACCTATCACCTTGGTCATTCTGCCCATTCCTATCACCTTGATCACTCCATCCACCCCTATCACACTCATTATATCTCAACCCCTCACTACCATGATCACTCCAAGTGTATCTCAACAACTTGGGACTACATCCAACACAATTCCAAATCCACCACCACTACCACCAAAACCAAATGTAGCAAGACAATATAACATTGTGCTAAAAGCTCACCAAGCTTACCAAAAGGCCATACAACAATATCTAGCCACACAACAAGCAAGAAAATCTCAACAAGTGCAACAAGCCTCTCAAGCTACCCAAGCCTCTCAAGCAACCCAACAAACACAAAAAATGACAACTATTGAGAACAAGGATCAGGATCAATCCATCACTGAGCACCTTGAAGCTATGTCTACTTCATCCAATGATCAAATAAACATATGTCAAGAGTCACTTTTGAATCACAATCAAAATCCACCAACAATACTTGACAATGATCCAATTCAAGAAATATCAACATCATTTGACCCTATGGTTGAAGACATTGGAAATCCCTCCACCACAAGTGTTGAAAACAATGATCAAGATATCTCCATTGACAAGCACATTGAGGATGTTTCTACCCCATCCAATGATCAACTCACCATACATCAAGAGCCTCTTTTTAGTGATCTATTTGAAGGAGTGTTAGGATTATTTGATCCTATTGACATAATACACAATCCATCAACCAAAGATCATATTGAAAATGTCTCTACATCACCTTATGAGTTAGAGGACATATCTCAAGAATTTATTCCAAAGCATGATCAAAATCTTTCACTGGGTTCCAGTGGTATCCTTCCAGTGAGATGTTGACCACTTTGACTCCTCATGGTTACAGATGCACGGAAGGTTCCCAAACTCAACACTCCAGGATAATATCCACTTACCATGCTCCAATACGACATCCAAGAACCCTTTGTATGGAAACCATCCGAAACCCGCCCACGTCAAGGAAACTGATCCAGCATACGAAAATCTAAAAATCATTCAAGATCAAGAATTTTATCTTCTGAAGATGGTACACACCCAATGCATACCTTCCGTATCTATGCAAGGACACTGAAGGATCCATGTAGCACATTACCCTCCATCTACCCATGATAGACTTTATGGATGGACAACGAGATGAGATCTCTCATCTGAAACAAAAATTATTTTGCACAAAAAGAATAGATTATTGATTCCTATGAAGTCAAACTTTGAAGCACAACATTACCGTGATCTGTGATATATCCAAAATCTTGACTCCAAAAGGACATCATATGAAGATATCCAACATTATCCACTCAAGGAAAACAAGTCAATAGAATGATATTCCCAAAGTTAGTGCAGAGCAACAAATGGAAACATTTGACATTCATGCTGGTCACTGGTCGTGAGCATGTTTATCAAAAAGATATCTCAAAAATAGGCCAATCTAAAACATGAAGGTACTACTACCTAACATACCGAAACTTCTATCTCAAAGAAAATGTCAACATAGGGATCACGAAGAATCCTTATGATGAAACCGATGTCAATACTACAACCAGTCACGTCATGAATCTTCATCCACCCATCATCCCATCCATGAATTGGGACCAACGTCAAAAGAAAGATTTGAATCAAAGTACAAAGAACGTTATCAAAACAAAGGAAGTTGGAGAGCATAATGGAAAAATCAAATATAAATGGATACCAAAAAATACAAAGAAAGATCATCCCTATCAAACTCCATCAGTCAAAGAAACTATGGGGTAAAATAAAAAAGGGAAAAGTATCCATCAAAGATGTCCATAAAAGGAAAAACAGGCTTTTCAAGCGACATACAAAGTGTATCAAGCAGTTGGTCCTAATTCCATGCACACTTTCGTATCCACCCATCATTGCTCATCTTCCCAAGTTTGGAGAGTCAAAGTTCCAAACTATCAACCAATCCATCTTTTATCCCTAAACACACTCCATCCATGCCTCCACGCATGATATCCAATTCTCACATCAACCATGTATTGGCAATGACCCTTTATCATAAGGATTCAGAAGGCATTCTATCATGACATGTGCACAAAGATAAAGTTAACTCCAGTATCAACAAAGCAGATCAGGGATCTCAAAAGTTGCATTCGAGTGCACGTATCTTGGCAAGGAAGCTTCTTCAAGCAGAATATCAATGGAACATCATGATAGGGGCACCTACATCAACAACACCTTGTGATTCAACATGAGTTTAGAATCTTTCAGAAAAACCAAAAAAAGAAAAAAATATATGAAAATCGAAAAAAATCAGAAAAAGGATTGAAAACAGTAAAGAAAAAAATTGTCCTCTAGTGAAAACCACTATGGTGGCACTTTGGGCAAGACCATGATGAAAACCTGGCAAACAGGCATCATGTGTGGAATTGAGAATATATGTGCGCCACTTCAGGTGAGAACATCTCATCCCATCCGTAATAAATCAAGCATTCCATCTGTCTTATCCATAATAAATCCATGCATCCATGAACCATTTATCCAATCCATTTTTCATCCATTTGCATCCATCATCCAAGTTATCTTGATCTTGATGAAAGTTTGGGGCACACTTTGCACTTGCTTATGGTAAACATCTTGACATGGGCCATTTTCATTTGATCTTATCCTATGCAACATTATCTGAGCTATGAAGCACTATCCAAATGAGCTTTCTTGATCCAAACACCTTATCTTACCACAAAATAATCCATATCCATCCATCCATACACTTATCTAAGCATCCATCCATAACATTCCCTACATTGCTAGACATTGGGGGAAAATATTTACATCTTGCTTTTAGAACAAATCTTGATCTATATCCTCTACCTTATGTGGTGATCCGAACATTGGAAAATGTGAAATAAACTTGGTCCAAGCATCCAAAATCCAAATCACTAGCCCATGGAATATTTTGACAAAAAGATGTTCCTTATCAAGATTCATCTTTCATCGAACATCGCTGCTAATCACTATCGCTTTGCATCTAATTTGCACGCCAAACGCCACATCAAATCATTCAAATGCAACTTCTTTGTTCCAAAATCAAGCTTCACTCAAACATGATCAATCAAATCCAATCAAAAATCACCTGCAGGATATCGTATTTGTGTTGTTTAACGACGACCCTTGCATTGTTGTGTGCATCCTCAATAAATGCACACAACATCAATCCCAACAACATCCTAACTCTTTGTGTTGTATAACACTATCATTAGATTCTTGTGTATCCTCAACAATGTTATCAATAATACTAATCCATCAATTCGCTGATAGTCAACCTTACTTTAGTTTCAAATAAAAATCCTAAACACACCATATCTACCACATGTCCAGCATCCAAAAACAAAACCGTTAAAAAATCCAAAAACATCCAAATTATATCAAACCCAAAAATAAGTCAAAAATAGAAAATCATCGGGAACTAACTATACCGCCTCAGTTTAACGAGGCAAGGCTAATCTCTTTGATCAGCCCCCAAGACATCAAAATCCAAAACATCTCGAAAACACGTCAAAATCCAAAAATATCTATAAATCTCAAAACCCAAAACATTCAAAAAAATCTCAAAAATCAAACATTTGCAAAAAATTCTCAAAAAACACCAAACAGCCTAAAACATCTTAAAACCCCAAACATCCAAATATTTGAAAAATCCATCCATTCACCCTACGACCCGCAATAATCAATCATCCATAATAATAAATTGACAATACCTTCATCCTTTGCTATAAAACAAACCGTAAAACAATTATAACACCCCAAAGTGCAGCGCTTCAAATCAGAAAATCAAAAGCAAAATAAATAACATTTAACACAAAATCAAACTCTTTGATCATTTCAAACATGTTAGTCAACCTTCTATCAACAGCCTATCAATCATCATATCAAACCATCATCATCCTATATAATGCATGTCCTAGGATATATCGTTCTGACAATGGGCATCATTTTGGGATATCAATTGATTCTTATCATATCAAAACACATCCCTCATCGGGCGTACGTAATAGTTCACCGTCGTTTTATGACGCGGATCTTTCACTTGATTTATCTTATTGACTCATTCCGTTGACCTCTCGATGATATCCTGAACAAAGGATTTGTGAGAGATAGGAATGGGCAACGCATCATTATCCTTTATTCCGCTTATTCCTTGTTGGACGTCCTTGTAAAATAACTTGGAGAATACTTGCTTTGTTAGGTACATCCTAGCAAGGTTTTTGTATGTCAAGTGTGAACAAGAATACTCCTATCTATTTTTTGAGTCAAAGTCCATCACACTCGGTACAAGGCCATCCTAGTTCTTTTTACCTTGATGCATCGCGGCTCCATGCTATCAAACATAAGGTAAGTAGCCCTTTAAAATCCTAACTCTTTGATAAGAAAATCATCCAATTTTTATCATCATTTATCACCATCATCATCTATCATCATCATCTCTAATAAAGTCTCGACCAATCATGGACTTGTTGGATCCTCTTGTCATATCTGATTTCCATGCTAACATCATGCATCCATCTTGCATCCATCATGCATCCATCATGCACCCATCCTACATCTAGAAAACTATCAGCATACCACATATCATTCATATCATACATCATAGGAAACATCGATCATTTCACATGCATTGCATATCATCATCATAATATAGATCTGTTAGTCTAAGCATATCATAAATCATCCATTGCATAATCATAGTATATCACATCATCCATCTCATCCATATCACATCATATCATCATTTATATATGAGATAATATAGGATTTGTTATTCTAAGCATCTTAAAATCATCTCATTGCACTACCAACCATAATAATCCATTTTGAACCTCTTATCGAGACGCCCTCAAATCGAATTTTTAGCTCAACCCCTGAGGGGCAACAACAAAAATGTTGGTATCTTCCACTAGGGCATCCTCAAAAATCTCCAAATTTTTAAATTTTGATTGTGGTAGTTTATTTTTCAACCAATGCAACAAGTATTATCAAGCTTCAAAGAGGGGCAAAATGTAGACATGCAAAATTAGCATTATGCATTCATCAAGTAAACCAAGCTTCACATGCATCCGCTCATTTAATTAATCAAGTTCACCTTCATCCATTCATTAGATAAATCAAACTCATCAAATTCATTCACCAAGTAAATCAGGATTATTAAATAAATCAACTTGTCTTACATCATCCCTCTAATTAAATAAATCAAACATTCATTTAATTAAATCCAAATGCATTTTCCATCCTTTTCTGATTTAAATAAATCAAATAAGTCAAACTCACCTAATCATCATCCTAGCTAATTAATCTTGATTAAATCTAATCTAATGCATGTCACATCCTCTAGATAATCCCACTTGCACAAATAAATCCATTTATTGATTTATTAAAATCAGCATTTTCACTCAACATGGCATCTTCCCTCAAATTTGAGTTCAAAAGCAAGTTGAAAGGTACATCCAACAAGGTATTTAATAGGTCTTACATGTCTCTTACATGTCCCTTGCACAAGTCAAACTCAACATTAACTTTCATTTCAAATTTCAAATTTCCCCCTCTTGGGCACATTTCCCAAATCTTGCACATCCCTCAACCTATGACATGATGACAAGTGGCCTCTTCCTATTGGCCAAATCTTTAGTCCCACATCCTCCAGCGCTCTCTTGGCACTCTTAGCATTTGAGAATCTACAAATAGAGGCAACTTTCTTCAAACAAATCCTCCACAATTCTATCATTTCATCTCCACAATCTCTTGCAAAGTCACTTTCTTAAACTGAGAATTGATTTTGTCCATTGATCATCTTAGCATTTCATATCATATTCATATCAATTTCATCATTCAGTTTAAAGGTAACAGCAGCTTATTTTCATACAACAACCAATTAAGTGGAGTTGATTCATGTTGTTTGTATGCTCATTTAATTTTTCTTGTTTTAATATCTTATTTAGCATATCTAACATGTTTCATTATTTCATAGGGATGTTGAATTAGCTTGGTTTTAAAATATTAACCAAAATGCAGATTTTGACATCCACAAGATGCATGCATTGTAAAGTTGCAAGGTGGTGTAACTTTTGTTCTATTTGTCATGCGACTAAACCAATAGTTCCAATACATTCAAATGGGTAGGTTTATGCTAGGAATCAATGAATAAGTGAAGCATGTACTCAAATACACGTAAGTCATGAAGTACACACATGAATAGAAAGTATATTCATGAAAACATGTAAGTCACAAAGTATACATTGGAATACACATAAGTCACAAAGTATACACATAAATTGTAAAATATACACTTGAATACATGTAAGTCATAAGTCGGTAAGTCATGATCAACACCAATTCCTACAACATTCAAGATACAATTTGCACAATACGCATGATACCATCATTCAAGAATTTCTATCAAAATAGGATTTACAAAATGCCATGTAGGCATATAAAAAATGACCCTAATACATAGTAATTTCTCACTAGGGGAAGGAAATAGACCACATGTTGCTTTCGTAGTCAGTTGTAAGGAGTTTCTATTGATTCTTTTGTCTTGAAAATGTGCCCACTAGTCCTCCTCTCTTCACTCATCTGGAGATGTAACTGATACAATAAGAAGTATATACATTAATATATAGAAATTGAATTGTGGAATGACATATAATGAAATAATCACAAACAAATAATCATCACACTCTTCCACAACAATAGCATGTTGATGATATGGAGTGACAAGAACTTGTAGCAACCATCAAGATAGCAATTACAATGCATACAAGTATCATGAAAATTTTCAATAATAGACCATAGCAGAGAAAATATAATGTCAAATTTACTAATCTATCGCATAACATCACAATATACTTAGAATAAAAAATCTATATGATCATTAGTTTTTATCACTTTCATTAAGTTCTTTGTTTAACTAAATATACTTAGAATAAAAAATCTATATTATTCTAAACAACCTAAATGATAATGAAATGGTAATGCAAAATATAAAATATGCTTAGAATAACAAATCTATATTATTCTAATCAACCTAAATGATGATGAAATGGTAATGAGCCTAGAAAAGATGCTTAGAATAACAAATCAATATTATTCTAAACAGCCTAAATTATGAACCTTAGCAGATCAAGCAATTTAATTATTATGAACATTAATTAAAATAAGATGAAAAATATCACACCTTTCGGGCATACAACAAATGATCCACTGCACAACTGTGCCTGAAGGGTCATCTCTTACCTTTAGAGTATCGAGTAATGCTTCATGATCAACACTACTAATTGTCCATAGTTCCTTTGTTCTTGGTTTAGCATAATGTCTCAATAAATTAAAATTTGTTTCTATAACAAGGTGTGAATACATGAGAATGGTTTTGTGTTTCTCATAGTCTTCAAATGTAGGTATGTCATTTTTTATAATCATATACGTTCATAACTAAGTTTTGAAAATAATAGTTGAACCTATAGGATATATGAACCCATCATTATCTATCATTGGTTGTGTTATCTTCTTCTTTCCCTATACACATTGTGCCAACCAATAGTCTAATCCCTCTTTATTCCCCTACGGTGCTACAACTGCATAGACATGTCCTAGCTATACAAGATTTGAAAGATGGTCATAGTCAAGTGAACTTTCCATTTCATCTTCTAAAGAGGATTTTTCTATAGATAAAGGGGTTAGGTACTATGGAATCCATGTATCTACCCACTCACTTGACTCACATTGATCCTAATCACACTAAATATAATTCTATGCACCTGTATCTGAGCTTCGAAATGAATGCATCTTTGAAGATTCTCTAATTTTTTTACATTCCAATTTGTCTCCCACTGTTCCCTCCTCAACCAACCAAAAGAACCTAAACACTTTTGAATCAATTGTCCCTCCTTTTGATAATGCATAAATACACCAATCAACAATAGAATGTGCATCACTAAATGTTGCACCACCTCTAATATTCATTTATTCCTTAACCAGAGCTCTCTTCACACATGCACCTGCACCATCATGCTCACCTTTTCCATGCCCAACTTCAAAAAACTCCAAATATGTGGCACACCCCTCTCTACATGCATCCTTCTCAACCAATAAAACATACAAACATTCTTGAATTTCCCTGTGCAGTTATCTAACCAAATGAGATGTCGACCCATTGCAATATTGTTTTCCTGTAAGAACTCAAAAAAAAATTCAAAATAGTGTTGCACAAACTCAGATGAATGAGATCTATCATCACTCATGTAAAAATGGTACTCCCTGATTATCTTCTTGTCCTCTTCTATGGACAAAAATAACAACTTGAATAGAATTTTAATATTGTGATTGTACCTTATTTTGTGGTTGCAATGTCTAATTTTGAATAAAATCAACCACGGATATAATAGTTCCAATCCGGAAAGAGTCTTTACACATCTTGAATTGTCAATCCAACCAATTGGACCTATGGCTATGCCTTGCATACTTGTAGAAAAGGTTTTTCTTAAGATCATAAATAAAATTAGTAATACTTATCTCTTGTAACCAATTCGCATCTATAACCTTCACCTCCACTCTTCAATGTGTATTTGACTGTCTCAAACCTTTTTCCTCAAAAATATTTTTAGCAAAATCATGTTTGCTCCCCTCATGAAAACACACTACTGCATTTGACTCTACTTTTCGATGAAATTTTGTTGAACTGTAGACAAACTATTATCAGAATTTTGACGAATCACTTGAAATTTTTTCATCGCTGAATTTTCGTCGGTTTCCTGATGAGCTGTAAAATGTTGAAATCATGACTGAACTTAGTCGGATGCCACCACAAAAAAGGGACCTGGTGTTCATCGGAATATCGATGAAAATTTCATTGGTCTAGCAATGAAGAATAGCCATAACACACATGGAATGCTTCTACCAAATCATCGAAACAACATTAGAAGTTTGTTGCAATTGCAACCAAGTTTCATGGAAAGTCCAACAAACATTCATCATTTTTTCGACGATCTCTCCATCGGGAGGACTGACTTGTGGTCTCATCGACAGAGCACGAGGAAGTATATCAGTGAGGCTTATACCATCGGGGTAAGTTCTGAATGTTTACCTGAACCACTATGTCTTGCCGATATATTCCCAGTGCTCCTATCGGTGAAAGAAATGATGGTCTCATCGATGAAACTTCATCGGTGAGACTTAAACGTTCAAGCTAGCATATATTTTTCATGCTAAGATGACTTGTCTTGCCGATAGATTCTCTTCATCGATAAGACCATAAGCCAATCTCCCCGATATTCTGACAAAAATTTGTCATTTGTTCGATGATCTCACCATCAGAATGAGATCAAAATTGTGTCGGAGCTATAGCAACCTCATCGCACTTTTTTTTCGTCGGACTAGTTTGTCAAAATTTTTACAAAACATTGTAGTTTAAGAAAAAAGAAGAAGATTTATCAAGAGGACTGACTTGTGGTCTCATTGATAGAGCACGAGGAAGTATATCGACGAGACTTATACCATCGGGGTATAAGTTCTGAATGTTTACCCAACCCACTATGTCTCGCCGATATATTCCCAATGCTCCTGTCGGTGAAAGAAATGATGGTCTCATCAATGAAACTTCATCGGTGAGACTTAAATGTTTGGGCTAGCTTAAATTTTTCATGCCGAGATGACTTGTCTTGCTGATAGATTCTCTTCATCGATGAGACCATAAGCCAATCTCCCCGATATGTCTTCTTTAGTAATCTTGATCGCTACAACAGTTTTGATGTCTCATCAATGTGCTAAAAAGTGTTTGTAACCCATAATAGGTCGAGAGGACCCATACCAGCTCATGTCGATGTGATTTTTTTGCCACAATATCTTTGATCAGAAGGATTTTCAGGAGTAAAATGAGGTGACCATGGGTAATTATATTCTGTAGAGCCAAATACATCCTTTTCTGACTCAAAATGTAGTTATTATTGAGAAATTTACATGAGTAAATCATTATAAAATTTTGAGTAAATCATTATATTATGTAGGGCCAATTCACATAAACTACTCAGAACTAGGGAAATGCAGAATCAATGATACCTCAATTGTTGAACCAATCATTTGAATGATACGATCAAAAACACTTGCTCTTTCAACTTCAAATGAACACCATTGGAGAAGTGACTTATAGATGATACATGCACCTATAGGTCTTCCATTATTAAATCCAACATCTTCTATGATACACTTGATCAATGCATCTTGATTTTCCTAAAACCAAAATAACAAAAAAATGTAGTGTAAGGGAATAAAAAAATTGCCAGAGCTTTATAATATAATGTGCCTAAGCAAAAAAGTGATATAACTAGAAATACAAATAGAAGAGATAGATACTCCTCCAGAAGGTCAGAATCATATACTTGTTGCCTGTTAGTGAGAGTATTTTGTGGCCTTTCCTCTCCATTAGTGAGTGCTTTAAAGGTAGACATAGGAGTCTATGAATTCTACCAGACACATCTATTGGTTAAAATATTATTGAAAAATAATATTACTTATTTAAAATCGGGAGAAGGAGATAACTAAAATTATACATAAAAAGATATAATTTGTTTATATTGGACAACCATGAGTGTATGATCATTATGGAATTTACCATTTTAAGGCACAAAAATGGACAATACATAATGACAAGTGGAAACTTAACCTCCTTGAGTTAACATCACAAGCCAAACTAGCTTTGGTCTCTACTAAACAATGTTGCAAGATCATTTCCCACACACAGAAATTTGTGCTTCTGACAGTCCACAAATGCACCTACACAAGCAAGTACACACAATAATAGTGCTCACAAATATGCCAACCCCATTGCGGCAAGAAAGGTTCAACAAGATATTGCAGCAATACGAAGACATCTTTCTATCCCTCTCAGTCCTCTCTCTATCTCTTTCTATCCATATATTTCTCTACCTCTATCACGATCTCCTAAATATATATTTGTATCATAGAGCAGTGAGGTTGGTATGAAGTAATATTTTGTATTCCACTTTGCTATAGCAGTACCTATAGGTGCTCAGGGTCATGGTGTGTTTTTTACGTTTATCAACGCATCTCTTGTGGGTACTTCCTGCGTTTGTTTTATGCACATCAGGATATCTTTTGTGAATAGTCCATGCATTTGTTTTAGGAAAATTGGTATATTTTTCATGCATGCTTCCTGTGTTTGTTTTAGGAAAATCAATGTAGGAAAATAACATCCAAAAATAGATGCTCGGTTACTCAAGTGAGCAATAAGTATTTTATTCAACTGTAAATTGGCTATTCCAACTACTGACCTTTAAAGTGTTGGTCCGGAGGCATGTAGGCGGAGGAGCTTCATTTGCTTCAATAAGTTCTATTGCTTCAGCAACAAGGAACATCTGAAGTTTGGAGACCACAATTTATAGTCATTCAGCACAATATCACCTCATTTAACTTTATTCTAAAATTCACTAAGCTGCAAACAAAGTGCTAAAATGGCAATCAAACAAAGCACTGGAATAGATAATAACAACAAAATTCCAAAAATTCAGGCTTCATCCTTGAGGAAGGTCTGGGTCAAATAGTCATTGTAGCCATAATATACAGACAAATTTGCAACAATCCGCTCAGTATAGTCCTTCCGAGTAGACCCTTTTAGCCTTAAAGCTTTGAAATTGGACAGAATTCTAACAACTGATAGAGAAAGGATCGATATGTATCATTAATGAACACTATCAAACATAGTCCAAATAGATGAAACAAGTGATGCCTTGTAATCTTGAAAACAATGTAGCAACAATCAAAATTAAAACATTACCCTCTTTTATTCTCCTCTTAAGGTTTGGGAGGTCAGGTGGGTGCTTCCCCTCTTCTTCAAGCTCCTAAAAATTAGTACAAAACATATGAACAAAATTTCATGGTTAAGTGCAAGCCTCCCATCAAAAACAAGATCCAAATATTCGTGTATCTATCTCAATCGAGCCTCTAAACCCTTCAAAGTTGTCAATTTTTCCACTAACCTGTTATGCACAAAAGTCAAATTTTAGAGTTATGTCACCACTAAAAACAAAAGAAACAGAGCTTTGAAACAAAATCCACACACAACACAATGTGGTATTCATAGAAAGCCATAAAAACAAACTAAACTCATAACATTGGAATGGAAACAACTTCAAATTATGATACAGAGCATGGATTCACTTTACTCAACTAGAGGCACATTTCACAATAATGTGTTCTTCATCTAAAACATCTATATGAGGTTCAAATAGTAAACAAATTGATGAAAGATAGAGGAATTAAAAAGATACTTGGATGTAGTTGGATTGAAGGCCATAAAATAGTACATGTTTTTTGTGTAGGATTCATATCACATCCACAAACATGGCAGAGCTATGCAAAGTAGGAGAAATTGGCTTGGAAAATGAAGGCATCAGGGTATAAAGAATAATTTTTCTGCCACCATAGTGAAAAGTTAGCACTTTATTGTATCTTCACATATTGGTTTGATGCTTCAAACGATGCATTTCTTATATTCAAAATTTCATTACCTTATTGAGCTTCTCTTTGTTTTGAGAATAGTTTAATATTCTCTACTTAACAGGGCCAACCACCTAACGGTGGAAGCTCATTTGGCCCCTCACATCACTCTCAATTCCCCATACCCGATCATATAAAATTAATCATTCATTCATCCATTAATAACATATAACATTCATTCATTATCATATAACATTCATTCATTAACATATAACATTCATTCATTAACATATTCACATTCATTCATAATACGATTACAATCACCTTTTTTTTTGTTTCTTTCTTGAAGCTAAAAAAAGCTAAAGTGGAGTATTGTTTTCTAAATCATCCAGGTCCCCCCTTTAGTTGTTATGC
>VDFB02380443.1:0-32578 GCA_007258455.2 Sequoia sempervirens | reverse complement strand
GCATCATCGGGAAGAGCTCGTCGCAAGCTTTCCAACGCAACTCGTTTCGCCAAAATCCGACATCGTAGGTGCAAGATATCGTCAGTCAAAGATTGTGCTATGAAGGGTTGACCTTGACCGTACGGATGAGTGAAGTGGACGAACTAGAAGTTGACACGTGGCATCCACGTCAGCATTGTATGGACCAATCACGAAGTGACACGTGGCAGTCCGTACGCCCAGTCAGCAAGCCCAATCAGCACTCCGTACTCCCAGTCAGCTGGTACAGTCATCAGGCCACGTCATTGGACACGTCATCATGCGACGTCGGCATTCAATCATCTCTGTCAGTGAATGAAGTTTTCCACGTGGCATCTCCTCGGCATGCCACGTGGCGTTGCTCTTCCACCTCCGAATGGGAAAGTCAGTTGGTTTGTAATTAACAAAAAAATCCGCTGTTCGGTGGATTTGAACTCTCCACCGTCGGAACGCGAGAATACCGGCTCACCATTGCACCAGCGCGTTCGTCCACGTCTATGAATAGCGACGGTTTCTTATTGTTGAGAGTTTGTTACAGTTTGGTGAGAAAAAGCCGACGGCCGGGGCTTGAACCCGGAACCGCCGGGCTATCGAAAGATATACGCACCGCTAGACCATTGGGTCTGTTCATTATACAAATGGCATCGATTTATTTTGTTGTGTGTTCAAAACCGAATGCCTTAATTCAAACAAAAAAATCCCTCCAAATTTTAAACAATAATCCTTTTTAAAGGATTAAAGGTAACTAAAGGAAGATGCTTAAGCTCGAATAAGGATAATAAGGGAGATTATTCTGATTTTCCTATGTAAAATAGGGGATTTAATTGAGATTTCTATGTAAATTGGGGGATTTAGTTGTTTTTAGGTGGATTTGGAGAATATTTTCAAATCAATTGGTTAAAGGCCAATTTGAGAAAATTATTTGTATAAAAAGGGGGCTTGAGGTGAGAGGAGGCATAAGTTTTTTTCAGGTTGAAGTCTTGAAGCTGTGGAGATAATCGAAGGAGAGGTCTGTGGAGATTCTTTCAGATCATTCTCACATATCAGAGCGTCGTTACGCTGCCGAAGTGCTTGGAGAATGATTGTGGTGCATTGTAATCGATTTTGGAGTTAATCGGATCGGTCTCTCTATTGGAGTGGACCCGGAGACGTAGTCACATTCTGTGACGAACTCTGTTATCAACTGTTTGCACTTCTCTTCTTCTCTCTCTTTCTGTCTCTCATTTCCTTTCTTTATGTTATGATCACCTTGATATTACTTTCATCCTGTTATTTCCTTAAGTTAATTTCATTTTAATTAACTTGAAATAATCATTGTAAAGCATTGTAAAAGTTAAGCATCTAAACTGCAATCTAGTCTAGATCCTATACAGATCAAGTTGGTATCAGAGCCTAGTTGGCTATTATTGCAGTTATTATTTTTTTGAATGCTAACGAGATCCAGAATTCAGAAGGGTGAAGGCAAGCTCGAAGACTTTGATCCTGAGATCGGGAAGCGTAGAACTTTTCCGAAGATGTCAGTTTCTGGAATGGAGGTTCCTGAAGAGATTAGTGAGCAGGAATTTCGAAGAGCATTCCTTGAGATGAAGGCAAAGGTGGACATTCTTTTTCAGGAGAGACAAGAACGGAAGGAACGTGAAGAAGGTTCGTCGAAGCAAGAAGATTGCAAAGACATGAAAGGGAAACATCATGAAGATGGTGACAAGCAACCAGATCATCCCTTTTCTTCTTCTCCTCCCTCTTCTCCTTCTCCTTCTTCTCCATCTTCTCCTCATTCTATTTCTTCTAATCCTTTCAAGAGTGGGTATAAACCTAAGATCAAACTGGATGTAAAATTTGATTTACCTAAATATTGTGGAGAACTTAATGCTGAAAAATTGGATGATTGGATTCAAAAAATAGAGGTCTACTGTAGAGTCCAAAACCTAATAGATGATGTTGATAGGATCCAATTAGCTACTCTTCGTTTAGGAGGTACATCCTTAACTTGGTGGGAGAGTAAGTCTAAGGCAGAAGTTTCACAACATGGTAGAGTCAGTTTAACTTGGGCAGAATTTATTAATGCTCTTAAGAAGCAGTTTTATCCCTTAGGGCATATGCAGCAGTTAATGATGGAATGGCAAATGTTTAGGCAAGGGAAAGGTCAAACTGTCCAAGAGTACACCCATGAATTCAGGAAAAGGGCTATTGCTTTGAATGTTCCTTTGTACACTCAGGACACCTTGTTGAAGTACATAGGAGGTTTGCATTCCTATCTTAGGCATTCCATTTTGGTTTTGAACCCTTGTAATTTGGATGAAGTGTCTGTTCAAGCTACACACTTAGAGTCAAGGGGTAAAGGATCTTTCATTGACAAGTTTGATAATGATGTAAAGAAATCTTCTAAGAATGTAGAGACAGGGAAAGGAAAGAAGGCAGCTACAGTTAAGAAGGATGAGAAGCTTTCTTGCACTCATTGTGACAAGGAAGGTCATGATGAAAATCACTGCTGGAAGTTACATCCCGAACTGAGGCCTAAGTGGGCTCAAAGACGTAATCAGAAACAGAAGGGTAAGGATAAATCCATGAATGTTGTTATGGATCTTGGTTCAGATTCAGATGATGAGACTAAGATAACAGCGATGGGTCTAAAAGGTAAAGCCTCTATTTCTGGTGTTTCTGTTGCTAGTTGTGCTTCTACTTCCACAGTTAATGATTTCTCTGAAGATGTAAAAAGGAATGAGTTGTTTCACTTAAGGGTTATGGCTAAGAACAGTAAAATTGATGCACTCATAGATAGTGGATCTCAGGTGAATTTAATTTCAGAAAGTGTTGTAAATAACTTGGGATTAAGAACTACACCACATAAGAAACCTTATCCACTAGGTTGGATTTGTGAAAATGACAAGTTGCAAGTAACAAAACAATGCACCTTAAGGTTCACAATTACTAGTAAATTTGTGGATGAAGTACTGTTTGATGTAGTTCCACTGGATATCTGTGGGATAGTGCTTGGAAGCCCTTACTTATATGACAGAAAAGCAATCTTCTACAGGCAACAAAATCATTATCATTTGTTTAAGGATGGCATTCAGTATATTGTACATTCTCGCAAGATTAAGACTGATCAATCTTTTGCAAATACAGGGCAGTTAAAGAGGGTAATTAATGCAAATAAAGAATTAACTCTTATGTCTGTCAGTACAGGTGGTTCTAAACATGAACTTGGAGTAGCTGACCAGGGTCAAATGTTGCAAGATGCACCAACAGTACAGCATGAGAAAATGATGCTTGAAAGCATTGATGGATCCTTGGGTAAAAATGTTCCTGTTGTGAAGAATCGAATTGTTGTTGACTTATTTTCTTTCATTTCTGCATTGATGTTCAGCTTGATGCTAGTCAATTTTTGTTGGTTAGTGGCTACGACATTTGATGTAGAAGCTTATGGAAGTGATAAAGTTATGTTTATGATCAACAATATTTCTGCAGTCTTCATTATGCTTGTGAGTCAAGTTTTCAGATGTACAGAAGATACAGGACAAGTGGGGAGGCCAAGTCCTCACTTATTGTCAGAGTAAATGCCACTTTTGGAGGTCCAAAAGGTCTTTAGTGGGGAGGCCTGATCCGATGGACATTTTTTAGTGAAAATTGAAGTGTCTCATTTTTCTCCAAAATCAGCACCATCAGAAAGAGCTCGGTGTCTTGGTTCCAACGCAACTCGAACGGAGCAAAAAGGAGTCTGTTTGCACGAGTTATGGCCAGTCAAACCTTGGGTCAAATTGGAATCAGGGGCATCCAGAAGGCGGAAAAAATGATGTCGTCAAAAGTTGTCGAAGTCAGCATCATTTCCGGAAGAGCTCGTCATAAGCTTTCCAATGCAACTCGCTTCGCCAAAACTTCACATCGAGGGTGATATCGCCTACCAAAGATTGTGCCGCGAAAGCTGACCTTGACCGCGACGGATGATGACGCCATCATTCCGTACCGTGACGGGATGAGTGAAGTGGACTTAACCAGAAGTTGATACGCGGCATCCACGCCAAGATTGTATGGACCAATCACGGCGGACACGCAGAAACCGGTGACCAAAGAAGCTCCAATCAGCACCCGCGACTCCCGCCACCGTACGCCAGCCATCGTGCCACGCCATTGACACGCCATCATGACGCCGCATTCAATCATCTCGGCTGCTGAATGAGTTTCCACGTGGTGTCTCCTCGGCATGCCACGCGGGCGCTGTTTCCTTCCACCAATGGGAAAAGCCGCTGGTTTGTACTAACAAAAAATCCGCCGCTCGTGGATTTGAACTTCCAACGCTTCTAACGGAGAATACCGCTCACCATTGCACTGGGGCCAGTCATTCAATGCTCTGGCGAATAGCGACGGTTTCTATTGTTGAGAGTTTGTTACAGTTTAGAAAAGCTCAATGGCCGCTTCGAACCTCGTGAACCGCCTTCTGCTATCTAAAGATATATCGCGACTGCTGTAATTCATTAATCTGTCGATATAATAAAATGGTAATTCTGCTTATTTTGTTGTGTGTTCAAAACCTAATGTTTTATTCAAACAAAACTCTCTCCAAATTTTAAACAAGCCAATCCTTTTTGAAGGGATTAAAAGGTAACTAAAAGGAAGATGTGCTTTAAGCCCTCGAATAAGGATAATAAGGAGATTATTCTCGATTTTCCTATGTAAAATAGGGGATTTAATAGAGATTTCTATGTAAATTGGGGGATTTAGTTGTTTTTAGGGGGATTTGGAAAATATTGTACAATCAATTGGTTAGTAACCAATTTGAGCAAATTTTTTGTATTTAAGGGGAGTGTGAGGTGAGAGTTGCTATCGAAGTTGTTTTCAGGTGACGAAGTCTTGAAGCTGTGGAGATAATCAAGGAGAGGTCTCAGGAGAGTCTTTCTATCATTCTCACATATCGTGAGCTGCCATATGCTTGAGAAATTATCAGGCGCATTGTAATCGCATTTTGGGCATAATCGATCGGCCCTATTGGAGTGGACCCGGAGACGTAGTCACATTCTGTGACGAACTCCGTTATCAACTGTTTGCACTTCTCTTCTTCTCTCTCTTTCTGTCTCTCATTTCCTTTCTTTATGTTATGATCACCTTGATATTACTTTCATCCTGTTATTTCCTTAAGTTAATTTCGTTTTAATTAACTTGAAATAATCATTGTAAAGCATTGTAAAAGTTAAGCATCTAAACTGCAATCTAGTCTAGATCCTATACAGATCATAATCCATGCACACTTTACACATGTTCAAACACTTGTCATATGGTCACACATGTGTTGCACCTTTGAAGGGGTAGTCATTTGGTTAGTCCTAACTTCGTAGTTCCTCTACCTTTCCTATATATGTAAGGCTCTTATTGAAGACAAATTATTTTGTTTTAGTAGTGGAAGGTTATTTTGTGCTTTCAAAATTTGGCTTCCCCAATAGTATTATTGTATGAATATTTGAAAAAAATATTTTTTAGTTATTTTAATATCCATCCTCTACCATCCCCAAAAATTCAAGGCCTCCTAAATATATTCATCCTAAAAATATGTCCAACCATAAAAATGTTGTATAACATAACAATAAAATTATCTTGCAAATCGACCTTTTTTTATCATAGTTGTAGAAAATTCTATGCTAGATTTTTCTTGATGTTGAAAAATAAATGTTTTGAAGCGTACAATAGAAGTTTTTTTTTAAACAATCATTACAAGAAAATAAGTATAAATACTTGTAGAATAAAAAAATAGCATTATGGAAATGGTCATTAGAGGTGTAAACTTGTTTACACATATTTCATCATAATTTTTTAAAATTTTATAAAATGGTGATATTTAATTGCAAGATGAATGTATGCAATGTTTCATATTGAATAATATTAGAATGGGTACATGGATACTCATGTTGTTGAGATATTATTATTTATTTTTATTCTCCCAATTGATTTGGAATATTAGTTGCATTGGAATTCATGAAGGAGGTGGAGTATGATGGCAGCAATTACAAGTTGATATAATGACATTTATACCACTTTCCTAATCCTAGTTAGTTAGGAGGAAATATAGAGGATCAATTGCATTATTAAGTATTTCCTGTTAGAAACCCATGATCAGATTTGCAAACCAGAATAACCTTCCACAGAAGAGAAAATCAAAAAAGCACAGAGGTTGCAAAAAGATGTGCAACATTAATTATTCGAGAGTTCAATTAATTACAAGATATGATTTGCTTTATAAAAGCAAAGATGCAAACCTAATCTTACCTTGAGCAACAAGATAGCTCGATAAGATAAAGATGAAAGCCTAAACTTAAGAATTACATAATTACCTAAGTAAACTTATGCAAAGTGTAATTAATAATTAATTACACCAACACCCCCCCATAAGTGCAACTTAGGGAGAAGTAGATTATTATGCAAATATGAGTCCCGGCAACAAGGCCTGATCAGGTACTCATGTACAAATACACCAACACCCCCCCATAAGTGCAACTTAGGGAGAAGTAGATTATTATGCAAATATGAGTCCCGGCAACAAGGCCTAATCAGGTACTCATGTACAAATGCAAAGAGAGAGAAACCCACCTCAGTGAGATGAACTGCTGCGAAGAATCACTGGAAGAACACTGTGGAGTAACACTGGAACTTGATATAGGCAAGCAAGGAAATATTCTACTGTATACTACTGAAACCGGATGAGAGTCACTGATTGACTCAAGGAATCATGATAAAGCAACAGAAGACCTGATGCCACGGAACACTCGAAAACTCCAAACGGGAACAATTCTGGAATCTGTGAGCAACAATAGATGAAAAAGATGAACCCATAATGATGACAAAATCTGGAAACCATGTATCTCGATGCCGATGCCAAACTGTGACTGAAACTCTTCCATGGGAAGGAGTACCAAAAATAGACTCTGGAACAATAACCACAAAAAAATTTCCCTCAAATTGAGATGGATCCAATGTGGATCATTAACCATAGGCTCTCAATCTGAATTGTGAACCAATGAATCCGACATGTGTCAAGCAAGACAAGAATTGTGTTCAAAAGAGACTAAGAGACCAGATAGACTCATGTGAGTTTCCATCAAAACAAGATGAATATGGATATGCAAAAAACCCCCCTGAATGGAACTTTATCATAGTTCATTTATTACAATAACCCACTGATTGTAAAAGGAGAGCATACAAACATGCATAAGAATAAAATAGAAATTAATGTCAGATCTATGTAGAGGACAGAATCAGCTTTCCGATGCCGCAAGAATGACGAAAAACGGATCACTGAGTCAAAAGATATGTCCTCCGAAGCGAAATCTGAACATCTGACTTCTACTGGAAAAATATCCCATCAAATTGAAAAATTTCTGGAAACAGACTGCACCATCAGAAAATTGGGCTCGCCAGCTTTCCGGCGATATTTCATTTCAAAAAATCCACCTCCGGGATCAAAAGTTATGGCAAAATGAAAAAAAGGCCTGTATGAGGGCAATTCAGGGATTGCACAGGCTAAATTGGAGCAAACTTTAAGCACCTTTCGGACTAGCCCCTGGTCCGCCATATGACCAGGGGCGTTGCATTTGCAAAAAAGAACCCGCCGCCAGGCGGGCGGCGGGCAGGTGGAGCGGTGAAGGCACCGCCGGTGGCGTCGCCGGAGGTGCATGGAGAGCCGGCCGGGTAGAAAACGCGCTGGAATTGATGGTAAGCGGCCGAAAATTGATGGATGGCCGGCGGTGGTGGGGCCCCGCCCTGCCAGCGGTGGCGTACAAGCCTGCCGCGGCAGGGTACGGGCGTACCTTGGCCGCCGAGGCTTTTAAAAGCCTGCAAAAACCTTTTAAAAACTTTTGTTTTTTTTTTATTTTGATTTTCAAAAAAACAAAAGTAATAATTTTTGACATCGCGGGGAAAATATTTAAAAGCAGATGATTTTTGAGAATGGAATTACGCAGGGAGCGTCTGTTATAGAAACAAAAATTTGCCTCGAGCTCTAGCGTCGAAATAGGCATTATTATATGTCATTTTTCGTCTCGGGGATGCTTTCACGGATCGATGGCGAGGTCCGATCTGCCTGAAAATGCCCCAGAAGTGTTGCAACTCCCAGATCTGACAAATCTTCAAACCCTCATAACTCTGGCATAAAATGTCGGATTCAGGCGAAACAAAAGTCGATCTTGACTTTTTCGACAGCCTTGAACTCGAATATGAGCTCAGATTTCCTCCAACATGCGTCGAAAGCAGCCATGCAAGAACACCCAAATAGAGAGACAAAACTTGAGGTATGAAAACCCTCAAGGAATCCCGAACGAACCCTGCAATGTTTTTCTCAAAAATCTGAGAAGGGGCTGCAAATCAAGGCTCTGATACCATGTTAGAAACCCATGATCAGATTTGCAAACCAGAATAACCTTCCACAGAAGAGAAAATCAAAAAAGCACAGAGGTTGCAAAAAGATGTGCAACATTAATTATTCGAGAGTTCAATTAATTACAAGATATGATTTGCTTTATAAAAGCAAAGATGCAAACCTAATCTTATCTTGAGCAACAAGATAGCTCGATAAGATAAAGATGAAAGCCTAAACTTAAGAATTACATAATTACCTAAGTAAACTTATGGGGGGGGTGTTGGCTTTATGAGAGATTGCATTTCATTTGCATCTGTAAATGGGTACCTAACATGGCCTAGTTGCCGGGACCCATAGTAGTTTGCATTTTAATCTTCTCCCTAAGTTGCACTTACGGGGGGGTGTTGGTGTAATTAACTATTTAATTACATCGTCATAAGTTTACTTAGGCAATCTTTAATTCCTAAGTTATAGGATCTCATCTTTATCTTATCGAGCTATCTTTTTGCTCAAGATAAGATTTAGTTGTTGCATGCTTGCCTTTTATAAGCAAGCCTCATCTTGTACATTTGCATCAATTAATCGTGAATCAATCTTGCATATTGATAGCAAGCATTCTCGCCATCAATCTCTCTCTTGTGGAAGTATTTTCGTCTAGCAACAAATTTCTGGAAATCTAACATCACCCACTTGCATTCTCTAGATTTGGCCACTTGCACATGAAATTGCATTTAATTGATTTATCAAAATTACTTATTTTCAACTTGGCATAAAGGAAGAATATTCTCCAAGTTTAGTTTCCCCACAAGTGGACATGTACACCCAACGAGAGCATTTTATGAAGACCTTACATGTCTCTTACATGTCCCCTTCCAGTCAAACTCAACATTCATTGCACAAATTCATATTCAAAATTTCCCTCTCATGGGCACTCTTCCCAAATCTTTTATCCGTAGCCGTCCATTGACAAGTGTCCTATCATTGGCGAGAATCTTTAGTCCCACATTGGTCCCTCTTGGCATTAAATCTTTTAAATACAAGCTTCATCTTTGAGCAAATCCTCCACAATTTTATGCAAGGTTACTCTCTTCATTTGATAGATGGTTTATGTAATATGTTGTCTTTGAACATGTTTCGTTAGACTATCAATCCAAAGGATTGGGAAAGGGTCACTAGCACATGTGACACCAATCCAATATGGGATAGGTTTAATGTCATGTTTTTGTATGCTTTTATTTGGCTTCCCTTGTTTTATTTATAGCATGATTAACATGGCTTATTATTCCATATGGATGTTGAAATGTTGCTGTATTTTAAACTAACCATATTGCAGATTTTAGCATCCACAAAATGGCTCTAGAAGGAGGGCAGCAGCTCATGATTTTAGTTTTAGCATTCAAGATTTAGATTGAGTTTCTTTGATAACTAATATGATAGTGTAAACACCAGATTTCAATGGCTAAAAAGTTTCAAGAAAGCTAACGTGTTTTTTTTCTATGTTTACGCATTTTAAATACATTTCTGCCTAAGTGACAATCCTTATTTTTCTATGTTTTGGTTTATGTCGGGCATTAGATATTAAAATTACTATCTAGTTACATTCATTGTCATTCAGATTCTAATTTGCCCGTTGTAGATTCGATGCACGAAGTATCTGCCACTTGCCACTCTTTATATGGGTCGTATGCCATCGAGGCTAGGCTTCGGCAGGAGGATGCCTCATTCATTTCCCTGATTTTGAACTATCTGTGCTTTCCATTTCTTTATATGTTGTAAGATTTGAATATATCAAGCTTTAGCGTAGGAAAGAATTTTCTACAGCTCACACTGAAAAAAATAAATCAATTTGGAGGCTATCTTTTATTTGTTATTTTCAAGTAAATGATTATTAATCTTTAACTATCATTTGCCGTTAGAAGGTGCGGCATGTAGCAGATTTATATAACACAGATATAAAATTGATGAATATAAGAATCTTACAAATGGTCGAGCCAGGTCTAAATCGTGAGAATGTGCCTGTTGAAGAGTTTGCGCGCTGATTTGGGCGCATATCCAAAATAGTGATTAGCTAGGCGTATATCCAGATTGTAAGAGGTTGTAAAATCCACAACCTTTAGATTGCCCCGTACCTTTGCCTGTAAATCACCAAAGCCTTAGGATTTTCTTCAAGCGACTTAAGGTGAGGATGTATTATGAATCTTCCTCATGATCTTCGTAGATAGCATATACGGCAGTACTCTCTTCTTCGTTGCAGTAAATCACTAATGATCTGATATCTTTAGTTTTGTGTAGTATCTACTTGGAGGTTCCTAAAGCTTTTTCAATGAATCCATTTTGAATGTATCTTGCAATCATCATAGCCATAAGATCATAAGTGTTAGACAATCTGCTGCGTCCTCTTTGTGCTTTATTTCTATTTGATTGTCCAATGCGTTTGCTTAAAGATTGTCTTATCTGCTGTCTTCTTAGTATGTAGATTAGACGTGCAAGGTTAAAAGTCTTATTTTATTTGACTGATGACCTGAGGCCGATGAAAACCAAGATACTTTGTGGGAATGACTGCACTGAATGGATTCTTTTCTGGCTGAAAGCGAATTGGTAGGAGTTGTTGCTGATTGTCCCTCGTATTACTCCATTCTCCCGCGCCCTTGCTGCTAGTCACGTCCTGTCTTGTCCTGGGCTCTAATCGGTGTCAACATGTGAAGTGATAGGTGTAGGAGTTGGCTGAATAGATACTGATCTTTTATCAGTAAAATTACTTAGTATTCTCTACCAGCAATCCAATAAGGTTTACCAAATTCACGGGGAGGTACAATTATCAGCTGTCAAAATTGGAAAACTCTTTTTCAATACACATTTATGATTCTTGGGGCGCGGCTTCTTAGTTCTTTTGCTTACTAACATCATTTTCTTAAAAGTCTATACATTTCAATGTCCTTGTTGCGTAGGTTAGACATTCATTATGTGTTTGGAAAACGTTGCAGAAATTCGGGTGGTACACTTTACATCAGTTTGAAAACATCTCAAAAAGTGGATGGGCGCGAGATTTTGAAGCATTTAATACGAATCTGATCTTGAATCTGGCGAATGGCATGCTGTGCACTAATGCATATTTTCCTAAAAAACATTTGTCAGATAGCTTGCTCATTTGCATTTATTGTGAAAAAAAAAATTTTCAAACCACCTTTTTTTTCGCTGTCTGTTGTCATTAACATTGCTGATTATCATTAAATATTGTATCCATCTCAGAAATTGTGTTGTTTGATGTTGATAGTTGTGATTTCTCTTCCATTTTGACACGGGATCCCAACGAACACATTTGCCCTTTTCTGTGGAGGATTGCTAGCCATCCATGAACATTAGATAGTATTAACTCACAATCATTATCAGCAATGAGACTTTTGGCTTCTAACAACAACTTGAAATCTTTGTAGGTGCGGTTTCACTTGTGAGGAAGGCTGCTTTCATCTACTGTTATTAATGTTTTAGTGCAGGCATTAAAGTTGTGTCGAAGACCATACTGCTGTACAACACATAAACTCCAAAAAATTGCTCATTCTTCCTCTTGGTGGATTGTTTATTAGCTTTATTTTTTGGTGGCTGTGCCATTTCAACTTCTATCTCTTTGATTTGGCAACTTGATCAAAAGCTATTTCCAAGAGAATTTTGTTGATATGAGATCCACAAAGACATAATGCATCCATTAAATATGTGCTAGTTGAAAGACCATGGATATTCTTGAAAGTTAATGCTTGTCTTTCTTTATCATACAAGTCAGATTAATAAATTATAGATCCATTTATTGATGTTTCATTGATTATCTTAAAACATTAGTCTTTTTTCATTTAAGAATCATTTCAAGTTAATGCTTAAAATGATTTTAATAACGTAATTTTTTCCAAATAGGTACAAACGAACAACGAAGGCAAAAAGGAAAAGCGAAAGCGAAAAATCAACGAGGAGGCTAGCAAACGAAAACGAAAGGAGGAATTTTTTTTTTTCAAAAACACAATGTGTTTTTAAACACTTTAGTGTTTGATCAACACTACTTCACGAAGTTGTTTATCCTTTCGTTTTAGAACACTTCATTTCGGTTTGGTGCAAAGCGTGAACAATTCAATCTTCATTACACAAAAGGCCAAAATGAATCTTGGGATAAAGCCTTACTGGAATTTTGTTTGAGGTTAAAATTGAACAATCAAAACTCACACTTCTTTGAGATTACTTAAAAATTCTAGTGCTTTGAAGGTATAAAGCGAATGGTAACATGATTTTGTCTTTGAGTCACGTGTCTCTACCTTAAGCCGTCAGAATCTGATTATAGAAACACTCAAATACATTTATTCACTTTAGAACATAATTTGGGCTTAAAAAGAATTGAACATCTTCCAATGCCGGTGTGAGTAGGGGCATTTTAAAGTACATTCTCTTTCTTTGTGCCATCAAAGATCGATCGAGTTATGGATTGTGTCTTTGCTTGCTTTTGTTTATCTTAGAGGGCCTGCCTTGGGGAAAAAGTACTCACCCAAGGGAACGACTCAACCGGTAACACTCTAAAGCCAAGAGTATTTCCAGTCGGGATATAAATGTGGGTTTTGGTTAAACGACATAATCACCTTTGGTTTGGCTCGGAAGCCGAGGATGGATCAGAAGGGACTCTTGCATTGTAAGGTCAATCTCCACGAACGGAAAGTCCTTACTAGAACCCCTATGCTAGAATTTGCCAAAATCCTTAATCTATTTGTTGGTGCAAGAACGGTCGTTCTGAAGCCACCCCACACTCTTACGGTCTTCTAGTAGAGATTGAAAGCATGCCATGGGAGTTTCATGGGTGTTGATGCTTGGCTGCCCCAGATTGGCGTTAATGAGCCGTGGAGGGCGATTGGGGTCAAGCATCTAACCCATTAAGCTAGAATGGCGTGGCTGGACTTGTCAAAATTAAGGAATCCAACAAATATTGTCTTACATCATGGGGCTTGTAATTGTACGTTTGAAAACAAATTTGTATTTGAAAACATTTTTAAAACAAACGTCAACATGATTCTGAAATTTCCAAACCCTCTTTAAGACCAAATATCATTGACTCAATCCATGTTCGCACTTTCCTGCGGATTCCGTTGCATTAGAAGGTTCCTAAGCATTGGATTGCTTACCTCAATTTGTCTTCTTGAGTAGAAGCAATAGAGAAACCCTTGCCTTAAAGTTCATTGAATTTCCACATAAAATATCATAGGTTTAAAGAAATTAAGACATTAGCATCTTAGTTTGAAGCACTGTCAAAGAAAGGTATTTTTGGTAAAAAATAAAACCATTAAACAAAGATAAGCAAAATGAGCTTTCCATGTGTGTTGAAAACTCCAAATCCCAAAAGCACAAATCATTGATTGGAAATCCAAAATGTTCAAATCATTCCTTGGTTACAAAGGTCTTTAGGAAGCATATGCATGCTCTTCAATACCTAGGTCTTGGAAAATACAAAGTGGTCTTTTTAGGTTCATCTAGGGATCAAAACAAATCAAACCTCTTTCATCCATCTTTCAAAAACATCCAAACATTCATCTCACAAGTCATCTTTTGAGAAACCTTGAAATCATCCTTGAAATGCTAGGCTTTATGACAAAATCAAGCAAACACACCAAAATCATTGAAACCAAGTCCTTGAAAACATTTATCGAAACACCCTTTGGCTAGGAATGTGTAAATGCATCCTTTTGCATATCCTTAGTCAAAGTCATCCAAATCATCTTGTCTAGCTTAGTGTATGTAGGTGAATCCTTCTCCATATACTTAGTGAAACAATCATTTCGTTTGGGTAGGGGTGGGTAGATGCATCATCTCTCACACATATCGAATCATCATCCTTTGAACACAACTATCCTTTAGATCATTATCAAACATCTTAGGGTCTTTTTGTTTCAAAATCGAAATCAAATCCAAATCAAGATCAAGGGCAAAATCTCAAAATCCAAAAAATCGATGATCAAAAAATCCAAAGCCTAGTATTTCATTCCAAGAGATCTATCAAAGGCCAAAACATCCATAACATCTATAAACATCACCATCATATCATCATCACATTTGATCTAAAGGCATCCTAAAGAAACTTTCACTTTGGGACATAAAATAGATTAATCAAGGAATCGAGATTCATCTCCCATATTCGAAGATTGATCCCGTTTATGGTTCTAACTCAGGATCTCAATACGAAGAGTATATGAAGCCACAAAGAAACTCCGCTTCAAGTGACCTTAGCCAAACAAGCGTAGAAATGAATCTACAAAAATCCAAGTAATCCATTGATCCCTCATCATCACAAGAAACCCACAAAAGAAAGAAAATCAGGGGAGGACTACCTTTGGAATGTCTCATGAAGAAATAGCTGAAATGCTCCTAAATCTGGATAATCATTGAATCATCAACATCATGATGAGACTCAACCCTTCGTTATACATGCTTGAATTGGAAAAACAAGGGGCCAAGTTGCCTTCGAATTTTGATGTGAGTACCATAGTGGAGACATCATTTCCATCAATCTCATCCACCCCCATCACACCCATCATCACATCCAACACGATTCCAAATCCGCCACCACTAGCACAAAAACCAAATGCGGCAAGACAATATGACATTGCGCTAAAAGCTCAACAGGCCTACCAAAAGGCCATCCAACAATATCTAGCCAAGCAACAAGCACGATGAGCTCGACAAATGCAACAATCCTCTCAAGCTGCCCAAGCCTCTCAAGCTACCCAACCAACACGAGCACAAACACAAAAGATGACAACTGTTGAGAACAAAGATCAAGATCACTCCATCATTGAATACCTTGAAGTTGTGTCTATTCCATCCAATGATCAAATGAAAATATGTCAAGAGTCACTTCTCAATCATGATCAAAATCCACCAACAATACCCAACAATGATTCAATTCCACAAATGTCAACATCATTTGACCATATGGTTGAAGACCTTAGAAATCTCTCTACCGTAATTGTTGAAAACAATGGTCAAGATCTATCCACCAATAAAGATATTTTTGCTTCATCCAATGAGGCATCGACCAGTGATCATGTTGAAAATGTATCTACATCACCTAATGAGGTAGAGGACATATCTCAAGAATTTATTCTAAAGTATGATCAATGTCTTTCACCAAAGTATAGCAATGGTCCTTTCCAAGACATATTGACATCCTTTGACCTCATGATTGCTGATATTGAAGAAATCTTCAACTCGACACCTAATCCAAGTCCACTCAAAGATCACAAAGATATTAAGCCACTTTCCATGCATAATGAAGATATACGAGAGCCATTTGTAAGCAATCCATCCTTTGAAATTGTCCCATGTCAAGAACTTGATCCAAAGCATGTCGAAAGCAACTCCGAAATTAATCAAGATCAAGAATTTGTATCTTCAAGATACTACAATGATCTAATGAACACTCTCTTATCCATGCAAGATGATCATATCCATGTAGCACATACTCTTCCATCTACCCATGAGATGCTTTCTACAGATGGGCACGTAGATGATATTCATTTAGAACAAGATTTTCTTACACAAAAAGAGCAGATTCTTAACTCCTACAATCAAATGGAGTTGTCAACATCAGGATCAAACATGTCCCAAGTTCAGATTGAGGACATCATGAATAAAGATATCGAACATTATCCACTCAAGGAAACAAGTCAGAAAGAACAGGATAATCCAGAGTTAGCAGAGCAAAAAAATTGAAACAATGTCATCTACAGTGATCATTTGTCAAAGCATGTTTACTGAACAAAATATCTCAAAGCAAGTAGAATCAAAGCATGAAGGTGATACTATCACCATACTGGGGGCAACGTCATCTCAAGCAAACATCAACATAGGGAGCATGAAGAGTCCTTATGATGAAGCTAGTGTCAATACTACAACCAGCCACACCATGTATCTTCATCCACTCATCACCCCATCCACAAATTGGGACCAATGTCAAAAGAAAGATTTGAATTAAAGTACGAAGAACGTTATCAAAGCAAAAGAAGCTGATAAGCATAATGGACAAATCAAATATGCATGGATACCAAACCATACAAAGAAAGATCATCCCTATCAAACTCCATCAGTTAGAGAAACTATGGGGCAAAATAAAAAAGGGAAAGGTATTCATCAAAGATGTCCGCAAAATCAAAAACAGGCTTCTCAAGTGACGTACAAAGTGTATCAAGCAGTTGGTCCTAATTCCACACACACTTCCGTATCCACCCATCATTGCTCATCTTCCCAGGTTTGGAGAGTTAAAGGTTCCAAACTGTCAACCAATCCATCTCTTATCCCTAAATGCACTCCATTCATGCCTCCACACATAATATCCAATTCTTACATTGACCGTGTATTGGCAATGACCCTTCATCATAAGGATTCTGAAGGCACTTTATCGCAATGTGCGCACCAAGACAGAGTTAACTCCGGTATCGACGAAGCAAATTAGGAATCTCAAAAGTTATATTCAAGTGCACGTATCTTAGCAAAGCAGCTCCTTCAAGCAGGATATCGATGGCACATTATGACAGGGGCATCTACATCAGCAACATCTTGTGATTCAGCATGAGCTTAAAATCTTTCGAAAAAATCAAAAAAATCAAAAAAGCAAAAAATCAAAAAAAAAATCAGAAAAAGGATTGAAAACAGTAAAGATAAAAATCGTCCTCTAGTGAAAACCGCATGGGCGGTGCTTTGGGCAAGACCATGATGAAAACCTGGCAAACAGGTGTCATGTGTGGAATTGAGCATTTACGTGCGCCACTTCAGTTGAAAGCATCTCATCCCATCCGTAATAAATTGAGCATTCCATCCATCTTATCCATAATAAATCCATCCATCCATGAACCATTTATCCATTCCATTCGCATATATTTGCATCCATCATCCTAGTTATCTTGATCTTGATGAAATTTTGGAGCACACTTTATGCTTGCTTACGATAAACATCTTGACATGGGTCATTTTCATCAATCCTATCCTATGTAGTGTTATCTGAGCCATGAAGCATTATCCAAATGAGCATTCTTTATCCGAATATCTTATCGCAAGATAATCCTTTGCATGCTTACCATATCCATCCATCCATACACCTATCCGAGCATCCATCCCATCACATTCCATACATTGCTAGACATTGGGGGCAGATATGTACATCTTGCTTCGAGAATAAATCTTGGTCTATGTTCTCTGACTTATGTGGCGATCCGAACATTGGAAAATGTGAAATCAAATTGGTCAAGCATCTGCAATCCAAAATCCGAATCACTAGCCCATGGCACATTTTGACGAGAAGACATTCCATATCAATCTTCATCATTCATCGAACATCAATCTGAACAATCAAGCATCACATCAAATCATTCGAACAACTTTTGTTCCAAATCAAGCTTCATCAATCATGATCAATCAAATCCAATCACAAAATCATTATCTCAGGATATCCTTGTGTTGCTTAACACTATCCTTGCATTGTTGTGCATCCTCAACAATGTTATCATCATCAATCCATCATCATCTTATCCTTGCATTGTTGTGCATCCTCAACAATGTTATCATCATCAATCCTGATTGATCAAATCCTTGCATTGTTGTGTATCCTCAACAATGTTATCATCATCGTCAATCCATCGACCTGATCAATCAACCTTAGCTTGGTCTTCAACAAAAATCATAAACAGAGCACTGATATCGTCACACATGTCCATATCCTAATCGTCAAAATCATGCAAAAAATCCAAAAACATCCAAATCATGCAAAAATCCAAAAACATTCAAAAAACATCAAAATCCAAAAACATTCAAATCACATCAAAATCCAAAAAAATTCAAAAGACACAAAATCCAAAAACATTTGAAAAACATCAAAATCCAAAAACATTCGAAAAGCATCAAAATCCAAAAACATTCGAAAAGCATCAAAATCCAAAAACATTTGAAAAACATCAAAATCAAAACATCGAGGAAAATCAAAAATAAAACATCACAAAAATAAAAAAACACGAAATAGCCTCGAAAACATTTCAAAAATAAAAACATCCAAATATTTAAAAATCATCAGATCTCATCACCGCTTGCACCATAATAATCAATCATCGGAATAAATTAGTCATCCACGTTAAATTAACGACAGCATAAGCGAAACAATCATGGGACTGACTGGATCGACTTTGGAACATCCTTAAAATCAAAAGCAAACAACAAATCTTTAAAACAAAATCAAACTCTTGATCATTCACAAACATGTCGGTCGACCTTATATCAATAGCCTATCAATCAACTTATCAAACCATCATCATCCTATACAATGCATGTCCTAGGATATATCGTTCCGACAATGGGCATCATTTTGGATATCACCTTAGATTCTTATCTTATCAAAACAAAATCCCTTTGGCTAGAGGTATGAAAAACATTGACTTGTTTGTGTGCCAGTCTTTTCTTTTGATTTATCTTATTGCGCTCATTCCAAGGACCTCTCGATGATATCCGAACGAAGGATTTAGAGAGATAGGAATGGGGCAACAATCATTATCTTTTGTCTGTTGTGCTTGTTGGACGTTCTTGTAAAATAACTTGGCGAATACTTGCTTTGTTAGGTACACCCTAGCAAGGTTTCCGTATGTCAAGTGTGAACAAGAATACTCTTATTTGCTTGTTGAGTCAAAGTCCATCACACTAGGTACAACGCCATCCTGGTTCCTGATACCTTGATGCATCGTGCTTAGGTGTGTTATCAAACATAAAGTAAGTAACCCTTTGAAAGTCCCAATCCTTGATAAGCAAATCATCATCATCTATCATCATCATCTCTAATAAAGTCTCAACCAATCATGGACTTGTTGGATCCTCTTGTCATCATCTCATTTCCATGCTAACATCATCATCACCAATACATCCATCATGCATCCATTTTGCATCCATACATCATCGGTATTTTGCATATCATCTCACATGCATATCATCATCATAATATAGATCTGTTAGTCTAAGCATCTCATAAATCATCCATTGCATAATCACATCATCCATCTGGCATCCTTATCACCATTTAAGAACGTTTGGGATAATATAGATTTGTTATTCTAAGCATCATAAAATCATCTCATTTGCATGTCGTCATCCGCAACCATCATTTTGAACCTCTTTATCGCGAGATCGGAAGCCCACTCAAATTCAGATCTTTAAACCGATCTCGAGGGGCAATGTACCCGGTGTACCTCTTTCCCGTAGAACATCAGAAAAATTAAAAATTTTTGGAATTCGATGTGACGAAGTTTATTCTTTGAACCAGCGCCAACAAGTACATTGCTTCAAGGGGAAAAATGTGGAACACATCAGAGCATTATGCATATTCATCCGCTCAATAAATAAATCAAATGCATCACATCCATTTACCTAGTAAATCAGGTTCTTATCATCAAAAGCTCAATCATATTTTAATTAAATAAATCAAGCTTTATTTAATTAAAATCTCAAACATGCATCTTCCATCCTTTTCTGATTTAAATAAAACAAATATTTAAGTCTTAAAAGTCAAAATCATCTAATCAACATTAAATTAGCATAATCATCATCTATTTAATCTAACCTTGATTAAATACTCACCCACTTGCATTCTCTAGATTTGGCCACTTGCACATGAAATTGCATTTAATTGATTTATCAAAATTACTTATTTTCAACTTGGCATAAAGGAAGAATATTCTCCAAGTTTGAATTTCCCCCCAAGTGGACATGTACACCCAATAGAGCATTTATGAGGCCTTACATGTCTCTTACATGTCCCCTTCCAAAGGTCAAACTTAGCATTCATTGCACAAATTCAAATTCAAAATTTCCCTCTCATGGGCACTCTTCCCAAATCTTGCACATCCATCAACCAATCACATGATGACAAATTGTCCTCCTATCATTGTAGAGATCTTTGGTCCCACATTGGTCCCTCTTGACTTCAACATTTGAAATCTTTTAAATACAACTTCATCTTTGAGCAAATCCTCCACAATTTTTATGCAAGGTTACTCTCTTCATTTGAGATTTGATCTTGTTCATCATCCCAGATCAGATCGATCGGTTATTCCATATGGATGTTGAAATGTTGTTGTATTTTAAACTAACCATATTGCAGATTTTAGCATCCAAAATTACCAACAAAGGTCCCTTGAACATTACAATTACATTGACCATTGAGCAATATCAATGCAGTTGAGAACCAACTACTAGGACCTTGGGAGTTAGATTACTATATGTTATCTTTCTTTTTTAGGAGAAATAGAATAGAGATATTTTGTTTAATGTTGTTGTGCTATTTTTACCATCAACAAATCTGGCGCTAGAAGGAGGGCCTAAGGAACAAATTGGCTCGAATTGGGTCATTCTCACCAAATAGGTACGAAAGAGTTCTTAGATCTTCTCAGAATCTGAAACCATTGGTTGAAATCCAAACCCCTGTCAAGTACAAACCCCAAGCCTGTAGGGTTTTGATCCCACAATTGTCACCACCACTTACTCCACCTGGCTTTCCACTAAATCCACATATTCCACCACTTGTTCAACCAATACCACCACCACAACCCATGGATTTCTTTGTGAATAACCCCTCTACACTAGGGACTATCTCTGGGGGTATACATGATCTACCCAAGAATCTAGAGAGATTATGTCCCAAGTATATGCATGGAGAATAAAGAAGTGTTGAAGAGCATATACATGCATTTAAGGATTCTTGTACTCATGCCTAGGTAGCCCATCATGATGTTGTGTGTAGGTTGTTTCCCTATTATTTGGGTGACATGGCATACAATTAGTATTTAAATATACCCCAAGGGTCTATTCTAAGTTAGACAGACTTGGAAAATGCCTTTATTAATCAATTTTGGGTCTATGTAGACCCTGCCATTTTATATCACTAGTTTGCAACCATAAGAAAGGAACCTCATAAACCATTGCCACTATTCAACACAAGGTTCTAGATAATGTACTGAAGGTTACAAGATCTTTACTTGGTGGCTGAGAATATCACCATCTTGGCATATTTAAGGGTCGTGGATCCTTTGATTGGCCTATTCTTGTAGAGGACATATAATGCTAATGGAATTGATTTTTTGTCTAAAATTTATCACCTAGCCATCAAATTGCAACAACAAATAAGTTTACAAACAGGGAGTCTAGGAGGAGTTCTTCATCCCATAGGATATCAAATGCCTAATCCAACTCCTCTTTTCAATACGGTCCTAGGGATGTCTTATTCCCAATATGGAACCATGTTTGAGTTACAAGCCCCACCTCCCTTACCATTCTTCACTAATGGTGCTCAGGACTCCTAGCAATCACAAAACTACCATAATCAAGTTGGAGGGTCAAACCTTGTTAATCAACCATCTGTGGTGAAAACTGCATAAAGTGAATGAATGGTCCAATTGACCAATGAAATGGAAATGCTCAAGAAGACCCTATCTTAGATGTCTAATGATATGGCCCAACTTAGACAGAGCCCCCCTCAGATCCAAAACCAAAGTTACCAAAATCAGGGAGGGTATTCTAATCAGGGTGGTTACTCCAACTAGAACTCCAACCAGAATTATAACACCAATTAGAATCAAAGGAACTCCCAAAACCAGAATTCCTCTAACCAAAATTACCAAAATCAAAATAGGGGATATAACCAAAGGTCTAACAACAATAGACAATGGAACATTGGGCCAAATAATGGGGGAGTCTCCCATAATTACTAGGCAAGTGATGAAAAGCCACACACTGCAAATGTGGCAGATTTCAACTTTATGATGAATTGGTTTAGACTACACAACACTACATCTTATTTTGAGGTAAATTGTTTAGAAATGGAAAAGATGATCCAGATTGCATAGGCTGATGCCCCATTGCAAGGCACTTCCAATAAGTCAAGTGGATCCACAGATACTGCCATGGATTATGACATCTTTGATGAAGAAATTCCATTCCCGAACCAAGAAGAAAATGAACCAAAAGATGTATACAATGCCCAGGCCTTCCAAACCAAGGGGGGTCATTTCTTAAGAAATTAGAATAAGGGCCTATTTACTAAATTTTCCTCTCCTAACAACATTGTCCCACCAAATCAAAACATAGATAACAACCCACCATCACCAAAGGGGCCATTTGAATCTCAGAATAAAGGTAACCCACCTTCTTTTCCTAAGTATCAGGTAAAGAATGATTTAAAGTTTGATTTCATTGCAAAGATGCAAAAGCAAAAGACTTCATTGTCATTCTTTGACATTATGAAGTGGTTCCCTTCCCAAAGAGAGATTGTGACGAGGGAACTAGAGGAAGCAGATTTCTCAAAGAGAAAAGGTAAGGAAACTCCAACAAATGAGATGAATGCAACCCTTTGTAAAGGTAAGACCGGTACCCCACCTTTAATTTTGAGTTTAAGAATTTTTGGAAAGAATCTGCACAACTATCTATTGGATTCTGGGGCATTAGGAAATGTCATGCCATTCTCAATTTGTAGGAAGTTAGGATTGAGCCCGCTTCAGACAAACAAAAAGGTGATTCAGTTGGATAAAACTGAAGTAAATGTGGTAGGAGAACTAAAAAATATTCATGTACAGATTGGATCTGACCTAAGGATCCAAACTTACATGGATATCCAAGTTGCTGATATCCTAGAAACATATGGTATACTCCTAAGTCAAGACCTAATGAAGAGCATTGGGGGATATTTGTCCTTGGACTTCTCACACATGTGGTTTCCCTAGAAAGGGATAGCATCACAAATCAAAATTGAGAGTGAGTCTAGGTTCAAACATATGATTAATGAATATGATTCTCCCAATGAAGTAGCTTACTTCGAAATTGAGATAGGAGTTTACAAGAGGGAGGAGATCATGACCATCTCAATATTCAATCTTGGTGATACACTGCCTCTAGAATAGAGTGACCTAATGACCACAGTCAACCAACAAGTCCTAATTAAAAAGTTGCAACAAGATAGGTTGGTGTTGGGAGAGGAGGCTGATTTATGGAGTTTGTTGCTTCCCAATTGGTGTAGGATCCATTATCAGAACCATTCTGAGTTAACTTGCCAACCCTATGTAGATATATTAAATTAGTTCTCCCAGGTTGAGGAAACTTGTCAATGTCAACCTCAAACATCCACTAATAAATTTTTCGTTTGAAGTGAAAGATGCGACCATCCTTACGAGAGCCAGTCTTACTCAAAAGGAAGATTCTTCCCAACTTGAGTAGACTCAGGCTCTATGCTTTGAATTACAAAGAGAGACTGAGGAATCTCAGTCTTTCTTCGTTACACCTTCCCCGGATACTCTTCCAATGCCTAAGGAATTGGTGAGAAATGTACTAAATTATGATTTGATCTAAGAAAAGGTTCAGGAAGTAGTTCCTAAACATATTTTGAATCTAGTTGAATCTTCTAGTAGAACTTGTCCGCAACTACCTTTAAATCTTGATGACTAGCACTAGTTTGAGTCACCACGTAATTCTAGCAAGTAGTTACCTATAACCCCAAAGAAGAAAGAAATCCTAGATCCAGACCAATTATGGAGTCTTAAATTTGATAGCTCTAAGTCCAAATTAGGAAGTGGAGCAGGAATTGAATTAACCAACCCAAAGGGGAAGACTTATTTTGCATCTTATAGGTTGCAGTTTGGTTGCACAAACAACGTGGTATAATACAAAGCACTTGATTGAGGACTGATGTTTTCTCATCAGAAGAAAGTCACATCTCTCATGGTTATCGGAGATTCTGAAGTGACTGTCAAGCAAGTCCGCAACCAATATACTTGCCACAACAAAAGATTGGCTGCATACATAAATAGAGTTTGGAATCTAATTAAGGATGTTGACACTTTTGGAATCACTTTTATTCCTAGGGAACACAATCAGATTGTAGATACCCTTGTCATTACTACTAGCACTTTGGAGCCTATGCAAGACTCCAAGTTGAAAAAATTTTCAGTTGAACTAGTCTCGATCCTAGCTGTTCCGATTAATGTCCAAAATTTTTAGGTCTTCGATGATGACCAACATATACTTTCCTTCTTGGCAAGTTCATATGTCTTTGAAGGACAAATAATTGATGAATCAAAAAGAGATCAGGGGAGATTGGGGCCCTCAAATTTGTGACATAGAAGGGATAATGAATTTGAAAAGCAACAACATTCCCAAGGGGATGGTAGCTTTGGAAAGAATATTTGACGTTGATCCTCGAGCTCGTGAAATAGTGCCAATAGAAAGTAATGGAGGGAAGTACAAATTTGTTAATTTGGCTGAGTTAGGTCCTGAAAGGAATGTCTATATAGGAAAAACCTATTCAGAGGAGATCAAAGGTAAAATAATTAAGGTGTTGAAAGAAGACATTGCAACAATTGCTTGTAGTTATGAAGATTTAAAGACCTTGACACTTCGGTGATCACACATACCATACCTCTGAAGCTAGAAGCAAAGCCCTTTCGTCAAAAGTAATGCCCAATGAATGTTTTGATCAAGCCTTTAATTCAGAAGGAAGTGTAAAAGCTGTTGTTTGCAAGAATAATCTTCCCAGTACGACATTCCACTTGGGTTGCAAATTTGGTTCCTATGCGTAAGAAAAATGGTGATATCAAATTGTGTGTTGATTTCATGAACCTAAATAAAGCCTCAAAGAAGGATAACTATCCACTTCCCTCTCTTGATGAGGTATTACAAACTGTTAATGGGTCCCAGATGATTCCATTCTTGGATGGCTATTATGGGTATAATAAGTGCTTGTCAGCCATGAGGATAGAATGAAAATTTCCTTCACTACCAAGTGGGGGAAATTTGCCTATCGAAGAATTCCATTTGACCTTATCAACGTTGGAGCTACCTTTCAACATGCAATGGACGTGTCATTCAAGGATTTAATAGGTAAGTGTATCATTATTTATGTGGATGACTTAACTATCTTCTCTAAGAACAAAAAGAACCATGCTGCAAATTTAGCAAAAGTTGTTAAGAGATGTATAAGCTATGGTGTGTCCCTGAATCCAAAAAATTGTGAGTTTGGAATTTTTGAAGGGAAAATTTTAGGTCATGTAATATTAGAAAAGGGGAAATCCATAGACCCTGATAGATTTGAAGCCATCTTGAAACTGACAATGCTAGGAAGTAAAAAGGAGATGAGATCCTTCTTCAGAAGGATTAATTTTGTGAGAAAATTTATAACAAGGTTTGCATAAATTGTCAAACCTCTTAATGAGATGATGAGAAAGGATGCAAAAATAGAATGGAGAAATGAGGCTAAATATGCTTTCATATAGATTAAACAGTCAATATATGAGGCACTAGTCTTGACCAACCTAGATTATCTAAAGCCCTTCTATATCTATTCTTTTGCATCTAATCATTCATGTGCGATTGTCTTAACACAACGAAGAGGTGAGGGAGATGAAAGTCCAATTGATTTCATGAGCTCCCCATTAAAAAATGAAAAATTTAGGTACCCGCCCCTCAAAAATAAATCCTTCGCACTAGTGTGGGTAGTAAAAAAATTTAGACATTACATCCTTCAGAGTCAGGTTGTTGCCATAGTTCCTGATCCAACTATAAAGTCTCTCCTTATGCATAGTGAATTAGGGGAGAGAAGGGGAAAGTGGATTGCCATTTTGTAAGAGTTTGATCTAGAAATCCATCCAATGAAGCTTGTTTGAGGACATGGCTTATCAAAGGCTATGGTGGATGTTGACAAGAATATCACTTGCCAGCAGTACACAATGCAGCCATTCATAAAGGATCCTTGGTACACATATATGATCTTCTTCCTCCTCAATAATAGATGCACAAAGGGGATGAATTATACTCAAAGGAGAGCATTGAGGATGAAGAGTGCTCATTACATTCTCAAAGGAGTATCCCTATATAGAATAAATCATGAAGGCATTTACCTTCATTGTTTGGATCAACAAGAAACCAAACATGCTATTGCTGAATTTCATGGTAGACATGGCACATGGCATGGATCTGCAGATTCCTTGGTCCATCAAATTCTCAGGTTAGGCTACTATTGGCCCCACATATTCAAGGATGCACACCAACATTTCAGGACATGTCACACATGCCAGACCTCTACACCCAAGGAACATAATCCTGCAATGCCTTTACAACCGGTCTACGAGGTAAGACCATTCGCCCAATGGGAACTAGATTTTGTAGGGTTAATTAATCCAAATTATTGTATAGGTCATAAGTTCATCTTGACAACAACTGACTACTACATGCGTTGGACCGAGGCTCAACCCTGCAAAAACAACACCATAGAGGTGTTTATCAGATTTCTCAATGAAAGCATCATAACTAGGTTTGGAGTACCCTTCACCCTGGTATGTGATAATGGCCCTGCTTTCTCATCTACTGAGTTTATACAATGGGCCTATGAACATAAAATTATTTTGAAGTATTCATCTAATTACTACCCTCAGGGAAATGGAGTAGCATAGTCTACCAACAAGAACCTATTGGAAGTGATAAAAAAATTGCTAGAGAGCAATCCTATGGACTGGCATACCCAATTGAGATTTTCCTTATGGAAAGATTAAACCAATATTAAAGCCACTCTAGGAAATTCCCCATTTAAGTTAGTCTACAACCAACAACTAGTCTTCCCCATACATTTGCAGATCCTTGTCCTCAAGTTTATGCAGGAATTTTATTCAAAGGATGATCAGATTGAGGTAAGGCTAACTAATCTTTTAAACATGGAAGAACAGAGAGACACTACTTTACAGTAATTCTTTAAACACTAGGCTGTTGTCAAACGTTGGTTTGAAAAAGAGCCAAAATAAAGGCTTTCAGGATATCAGATCTTGTGTTGTTGTGGGATAAAGCTAAAGACAAAAAGGGAGACCACCAAAAGTTTAATAGACTCTAGTTGGGTTCGTACCAGATAGCAGAGATCCTGGGTGAGAACGCTTTTCGCTTGAACACCCTAACAGGAGAACCTATTCCATTGCCCGTCAATGGTCAGTTTCTCAAGCATTACTTTGGCTCACGAGGGTCTAATTTTTTGAATTAGTTATATTATATGTAATTAGTTGTCCTTTTGTTTTGTTTGTTTTTTTTGTTGTTCTTTTTCCTTTGTTTCTTTCTGTTGTTTTGTTGTTTTGTCTTGGTTTTGGGGACCTTCATTTCTTTCCATTTTGAAATAAAGGGGTTGTTATTTAAAGTATGTTGCAAGCACGAGGAGAGAAATTGATTTAGATATTTTCAGGCATATTTGTTGAAAGATTTCATTCTAAACTTATGTCTTATGGTCATTTTAACATTGGTTTGAAAAATTATTAAGAATAATGTATACTATAGATAATCTCATGAACTATGATTGAAGTCTGTCACAAAATAGATAAAACATTTGCCTATGTAAAGTGCCTATTTATCTCTAGGTGATTGTATCTCTGATTCAAGTGAAAAATCTGATTCCCAAAACCATCATAAGATCCACTGTAGTTATCAACCCACACTTCAAATCAATTATGTCTGAGTATTGAGAAAAGTTAATAAAGAATTTCCACAAGTGAAGCCTATAAAAGAAAGAGAAAAGAAAACTATTGAAAGAAAGGCAAACTCAATATCAAATGGGTGATTCAAGTATCTCTATCGAGGCTATGGATGCCTATCTAAGAATAGAGCAATGCTTTGAGAGAACTAGAGGTATCTTCGTCGGGGCTATTAACACCTGACTGGCAGCAAAGCAATACCTAGGATTTTATTGCATGACAGTTGAAGGACCCAACCTACATAGCTTGGATCTTAGGTGTAGTTGTTTAGGGGTGGAGAAATTTTTTATGAAGAAAGATGCACCATACATGCACACTCTCGGATTCAAAGTAGTTCATGTTGATATACATCTGAGATTCCAACTCAACCTTACTCAATATTATGATATTAATTAAGTTAGTATGGTTCATAAACCAGAGGTTCTGGGTGACTAAATTCTTCAATATCTTGAAAATGGGTAAACCATTTTCCCAGTCGAGTCGCCATTTTTTATGCATTGCATAACCACCCAATTTTATTTTAGAAAATAAATGGGTCCTGATTTTTGTTTTTGTTTTGTCCTTGGTGTTTTGTTTGGGTCTTAGGAGTTGTTCCTTTTTCTCCTAAGTCTTTCTTTCTTTTGGTCTGTCGGAAGTGGAGGTTTAAAGAAACACTAATTGTTAAAGTACATGTCTAGATATTAAGAAGTTTTATTCATATTTTACTGTTCTAAAGCCCTGATCCATCTTTTTATATTTATTTAAACCCCTCCCCAACATAGGTTAATTGATTTAATGCAGTTTTGTTCCTTATTACCAACAAAGGTCCCTTGAACATTACAATTACATTGACCATTGAACAATATCAGCACAGTTGAGAACCAACTACCAGGACCTTGGGAGTTAGATTACTATATGTTATCTTTCTTTTTTAGGAGAAATAGAATAGAGATATTCTTTATAATGTTTATTTGTTATTCCTTGCATAACCACCCCATTTTATTTTGGAAACAAAATGGGTCCCCATTTTTGTTTTTGTTTTGTCCTTGGTGTTTTGTTTGGGTCTTAGGAGTTGTTCGTTTTTCTCCTAAGTCTTTCTTTCTTTTGGTCTGTCGGAAGTGGGGTTGGAATAGAAAATGGACTTAGAACTTTTTATGAAGTTCCAAGGCTGGATTCAATCCCAGTTCTTGTTCCGCCTTTCTTCCTTGTTCTTTTTTGCTGTCTTTTGGTTGGTTTTGCACTCTCGAGTCCATTTCTCCCTTGAGTCATTTCTTGTTTTCCTTTTGTTTTGTTTTTTCCTGAGTGGAAGTGGAACCGGGGATGGAAGTGAACTTGGAACTTTGTAAATTTCTAGATTCTATTTTCGTTTTGATTTTGACTTCGCTTGTTTGCTTGGTGTTCTCATTTTTTTTGGTGTTTGGGTCAGGTCCGATTTTCATTTTGGTCTCGCTTCCCGTCATTTCTGTTGTCTGTGTCTTGGTTTTTGTTCCTTTTTTGGGAGTGGAACTGGAATCAGAACCGAACTTGGAACTTTTCAAAAGTTCTAGTGCTAGTTTTGGTCCCGATTCCACCCCCGTCTTCCTTTGTTGTCTGTCCTTGTTGCAGGACTAGAACTGAGTGCAAAGTTGGGTAAGAGACTTGTCAAAGGTTTCTTGTTTTGTTCCAAATCTGGGTCCACGTCTGCCCTACCTTTCATTTCCACCTGAGTTGACTATTCGTTTACGCTATTTGCTCTGCCACCGATCGACTGCATTCATTACATTAATTGTTGCCTCTTCAAATGCGTGAAATCATTTTAAAACCTTAATTGAGGTTAATTGGCTCATTATCTTTGTTATCTAAGTCGTTTTAGCAAACCAGAGCTAGGAGAACTTCGAGAGGAGCACAATTTGATTGTGGAGGTGTGTTGGTGAGCGAATCTTTATCAAGTTTTGACTTTTCCTTGTTGACGTTTGAGGTAGGGTCTCGTCTTGTTCTTTTCCAGTTTGTTTTGTTCCTTTGTTTTTGTGTTCTTTCTTGTCGTGTTCTTGTGTGTTCATAAAACCCTTTTCAGTGAATCTTCTCTCTTTCCTTTGTGTTTTTATGGTTTTGTTTTTGTCATTTTCTATTTTTTTTATTTGTTTTGTCTTTTTTGTCTTTCTATTTGTTTGTTTTCTGTTCTATTGTCGCTTTTGTGGCAAGTACATTTTGTCGTGCCCTAGTTTCTAACTAGGGTTCCATTTGATGGGGTTCTCTATGCTTTAGATACATTAAAATCTATTTAGAAACCCCTTTGATCATTCTTTTATGTTGATTTTTCGATTTCCATGTTGGGTTTGTGATGCCCTAATTTTTTGAGTTGACGCATCGTGCAAACTAGGGTTTGCTCAACGACCTTTACAAAATATCCAACCCTAGGGTTAAATTGGTCTTTATGCGGTTAAGGGGTGAGTTTAAGCCCCTCTATTTGGTTTTCTTTATAAACCCATGTGACCTAGGTCCTTAAATTCATGTGACCACATCTTTAAGAAAATTGCTCTGTTTTGAATAGTAAACTGGCAGAAGTAGACTCAGGAACATACTCATCCCATGGATGTTTGCATTGGGGTTCATTCCCAAAGTGATCCCGCTTTTGATTATTGTTAATTTTGGTCCTCGCACTTGCCCTTTAGCGGAGTTGGAACCAGAGTGAATGTCAAACTTGGAACTAGTGATTAGTTTTGGGTTCAATTTCTGTTCCGATCTCATCTTGGTTCTAGTCCCGGTCCTGCTTTGTGTCAAAATTGTTTCCTATTCTTGATTCTTCCGTGACTCCACTTCTGATGAATTTGAAATTTGGCTAAGTATGAAATTTTTCCTGAGGAAGTAAAGAAAGGTATTAGTTGATAAAAAAAAAATTATGCTTTTTGTTCATCTAATACAGGGGTTTATTGCAGATATTAGGAGATGTCAAGAGCATTAGAAGAGGCTTCTCAAAGGAGCCAACCTGTAGAAACTTCAAGGCAAGGAGCTAAGCCAAAGAAGATCAAGGTGGAACAACTACCATATACTTTGAGGTACAAACATCAAATTCCTACCTTCACAGCCAACAAGGTGGACTCAAATTGGGCTAATATCACTGACACAAACTTGGGATCCTTCAATTATGGAGAGTTTTATGAAGAGAAATTTAGTGAAGATGTCTCAGGAAGGACAAAGAGGATTGTTCAGTCTAGTTTGGCACATGTTACCCTCTTCCCATTGTCTGTCCAATGCCCATAATTGATACTCACAACAACTGGAGCCTACAATCCTGCTACTAAACAGTGTGTGGATTTGCAAGGAAATGTTATTATTGATTTAACACCACAAATGATTAGATTTATGTTCAATGCGCTTGCTCCACAAAATCCCAGGTAGCTCAATGAAGTAGGGGCATTGAAGCTTTATAGTGACAAGAAGGAAACCAACATAAATCATATGAACAAGACTTGGATAAGAGTTGAGAAGAAGTATTTAGCCAATCTTCCTAATTACCCTAAAAGGGCAGAATTCTACAAGGAGATTGGGGACATAATATTGATGCTCTCCAGAGTATTTGGGAAGAGAGATGCCTCCTAGTTTAAAGACTGAATGTTCCCATTCATCCAAACTATCCTTGATGGTAGGAAACAATTTGACTGGTCCATGATTGTGCCATAATGCATACACAATCAAATGCTTAGAGTGAGGGAACCCAAAAGTTTCTTCATGACCTCTTATGTGATTTATCCAGCTACCAGAAGAGGGATCTTTCCCGGACTAAATGCAATGGGAATATTGGGAGAAGCCCAAGGATAGAAAAAGGTGTGGGATCATTATGATCAACTCACCTTATAGGCTTCTGAGCCACATTATAGAAGAGTTAATGATGCATTTCTATATGTTATCATTAATTGGCTCACAGGAGATGCTAGTTACAGGTTGAGTAGGGAGGCTATGGCCTTCATTAATTAATAGTGACATTGGTATATTCAATACCCCAGATTTACTTACTTCAGGTTGGGTGGTTTTGATGGCCACCCTCATCTATTCCCTAGGTGTTGCAATAGTAGATTTGTCTTAATGGAATTCATCTATCAAGCTCTAGCAGTCAACATGAAGTTTGCTAATAAGCACAAGCCTGGTTGCCATAAATTCCCTATGAAGTTGGGTGAGTATAATTGTCCACACAATGTGGAAGCTAAGGTAATTTGTGATGAGTTGATTTATTTGAAGTTAGGTTTGTCTACTTCTAGGAAAATTTTTGATCCTAAACACAAAATGCAAGTTTTGCTGCCCACTGTTTTTGACAAACACTTTAATCTACTGGAGGATTTTTGGATGAACCTACAAGATGAGTATGATCTCAGAAGGAGAAACTATGAAAGACTACCCATCCCACTCATGGTTGAGTATGGGGTAAAGAAAGACATCCCTGAGACATTATTAGATGATGGGGTAACTTTGGATCCCTAATATGATGCTGAGAAAATAGGTACCAAGGACCTTGATCTAGTGGATTGGAATACAAAAGAATCCATTGACATTAAGCAAATTGCAAGACCAGTTTTGGATAGGAGCATACATTGGGTTGTCATGAGAATCAAGAAGCCAGAAGCTTAGACCTCCAAGAAGAGAAAGGAAACAGGTACCACTCAAGGGTACAAAAGAACAAAAAGAAGACTGGCTCCTAAGGATCCCTTAGAGCTTTTCCCTC
>VDFB02380442.1:0-18782 GCA_007258455.2 Sequoia sempervirens | reverse complement strand
CATCCATTTTAGTTAAGTTGTGTGTCTCTTTTCTTCAATCTCCATCAATGGCTTCCATCTTAAAGCTTGTTTCAATCTAGGGATTGGGAAAGGGTTGATATTCCACATCCATGTAGCACCAATCCCCCAATGGGATGAGGTTTAAGGCATTAAATAGGTTTCCATTATGCATTTCCAGTTTGTTTCACATTTAATGGCTTCTTAGTTTATTGTTTTCAAGAATTTCATTGGGAGCTTGACTTAACTAGTTAGATATTGGTTAATTCTTATGGTTTGTTTAATCTTGTTCAACTTAGGTTATGATCATGCTCACAATGGATAATAAGAATAAGATGCCTCATTAGGTATGGATGAAATGGATGTAGAAGTAATATCACCATTATTTGAAGAATATACAATAGGGATACGCATGTAAGTCATGCACGAAATAAACTTGCCTTGGGGAAGATTTATGCAATGAAGAATTCTATAGAGAAGGAATGTGATTATGTGTCTTCTTTAGTGAATGTTTGGAGAAGTGGGGAACATGCATAGTTATATGGAAAATATTATCCTAATTAATGGTTTGATCATGTTGGAATGGGGTCCATCAACATCTATAGTGTAAGATTAGTTATTATACATAAATTTTAGGCATCTATGAAGGATAAATGTGATGGCCCACAATGTGTATAACTAGGGTCATCCAAGGAGTAAATTGTAAGATAATTTGTTTGGCACAATGTAGATTAGAGTATCAAGGGTAATTGGACCAATTGTGATAGGTAAACTAATGGTTCTTAGTGCTTTCCTACTAACATTCTTAAAGCCATAAATTATGGCTAGTTCAAATTTATCTATTTGAATAGTAAATTGGGCACAACTTAGGAAGTCCATGCTACAAATGTTCAATCTTGAACAATTATCAATAAGAACTTATTTTACTCCCATGTTTTTATATTTAGTGGCAATGATCAAAAGGGAAGGATTCTTGAATAATAAAAGTGGATGAGATTTCATTGTTATAAAAGTAAATGAATTCAATGAATTCAATCAAAAAGGAAATTTTGTTGGTCTAAATTGTTTGTAAGGCTTCTTTAAGGATATCTCAAATAAGAGGAAAATGTATTAATAAGATCCCACAACAATATCTTTGCTTGTATTGACTACAATCACTCTAAAAAATTATATTCCTTGGGAGCCTAGCAAAGACATGTGATGGAGGGGGAAATCATTGTAGCCAAAGGTATAAAAGTAGGTTTAGCAACATTCTTTCAATTACATATGTTGTATTTATAATAGACCTATTGCATGATATTTGTTATTTTTAGAGAAGCCTCATGTGCACAATGATTAGATTGGAGACTTGTGGGGATGTTTTGGTACTAGTATAAGGGATAGGTATAATAATAGTTAAATTTATGTTTGGAGGGTCATTACAAGAGGATAGATTGGGAGTGGGTTTAGAAGGATCTAAGCATAGTCCATTAAGTCATCTTAAAACATGTGTGATAATGTGTAACTTAGAATAGGGGAAAGTCGATGAATTAAAAAATTATCAAAAGTGATAATGGGAGAAGGGAAGAAACTAATAAAAACAAGTGTTAGTTATTTGAAAGAAGTGTAATATGTTTTATAAACATAATACCATTCTTGCATGTCCTTTTAGAGTAAGATAAAAGTGAGAAATTACATTTTATTTTCATTTTGATCTATATGGTATATATGAAGCATGAATATTTCTAAGTGTTCTCTAGGACCACCATTACCATTGTAATATTACTAAGAACCATTATCACTACATGCATATGTTTCATCAAACACTAAATTACCACATGCATTAAATTTAATGTTCTAGACTAATATTTTAGGTAAATAAATTTTGGGTTAAATTATAATTTTATACATTAAAATTTATAACCTAGATTACACACTGAATACATAATGAGAAGATATGTTGCAAATTTAAATATTTTACCTAAATCAACTATTTAACTAGATTATAAAACATGATTTATGCATTAAAATAGATTTCTCAAATTACAAATCAGGCTCATAAAGATGTATAATAAATTTAAGATCATTTCTTACATTGATGAGTTTATAATGCATTATAAAGTTTGTTATAGCAGCAAAAATAGACTATAAATATAACTCTTACAACCATAACCACCTACAAAATTGCACAAACTCAATTTGATATCTACCACTATGCAAGCTCAAGCATGGCCTTTGAGTGAGAACTTTCTTCCAACCAAAGGGATTTTATCCTTTTACTTGTGAGACCATGACGTTTTTGTCCTCTAATTACCTACAAACCTAAGGGTTTTCATCTTTATATCTATGCATTCAAATAGAAGTGTTCAAAATAGTTTCAACAAGGTTTTTTGTATATTTGATAATCTTTTCCAAAAAAGACTTTGGACCATTAATACCCCAAGGAAGGTTGTTCAACATTAAATAAAATCCCACAATCTAATTATTAGTACACTATAAAGAAATTATGTATCTATCAAGTGTCATTTTCCCTTGTATCATTCTTAAAATCAAGCCCATGTGTGCTTGTGTGTACTAGAGAGGCGTGAAATAATTTTTTTTTGTAATTTTTAAATATCATATACAATAATGTTGATGGGTCCCATAGGGCTTGAAGCCCTAACTACTGCATCAATGGTATACAAGTTTGTCTTCTTTGTTTTCATTGCTAGAGGTACACGTGGATTCATTCCCTAAAGATTAAATAATATTTTTTGGGTGGGAGAAAATAGTTTTTAGAGGTTGTCACATTAGATCTAATAATTAATGTTGCTCTTTAAGATAAAATAGGAGGTAGGTGAGGTGAACAAAGCAAATAGGTGGGAGTATCACAGTTCAAGGGTCACAAATACCTCATGATTCTTACCATAGGTTAGGAATCAAAGTTTGGGTAGGAGGCATACTAGTAAGGACAAGTCTAAAACTCTTACAATTCAAGGGAAAAGAGTAGGAAATTGAAAAATGGTATTCCTGAGTGGAAAATGTTGATCTAATAGGACTTAAGGGAAAGGAAAAGTTGGAAGAAAAGGCATATTAGGAAGGGGAACTCCAAAAACTTACATACACTTAGAAGATTGGGCCATCCTCCACACTTATTAACTTGTGGGATATTAGACAAGGATGTGAAAATGTAGAAGAAAAACACTCACAAAATTGGACCAAGGGAAATATTGAAAATAGGAAATAATATTTTTGGTCCATAAAAAAATTTATTAAAGAAGGGACATGGCAAGTCCACCCCACTCAATATTTATTTCACTCAATCAATTACAAATTATGATACTCCAATATATGTGTTCCTTTCCATTTTGCATCTTATACAAGAAGATTCATCCATCAAACCAAATAATGTGTGATGCTTCTACCTCTCAACTTCCTCTTCCTTACATCCATAACTACTTTAGGAACCAAAACTTAGCCTACCTTCAGATAATGGAGGCAACTATATTGAAGTTACAATATTTTTTCCAAGGGCTCCTTTGAGACAAGACACATTGAACAAATTGTGAATCTAAATTCCCTTAGGTAACTCCAACTCATGGGAAACTATCAGAGAAAATTAATGAAAATATTTTCTCATATCAATTTTCTTAATAAAATCTCCAAATATATAGGTTGAATAATGATAACCATGTACTCTAAAATAGCACTCACAGATTCAACCAAATAACAAATTATATACACGTATTCAAAACAAACCAAACAAATTAATAAAAAATAATCAAACAAACCATATGGGTGTGAATGATGGAATATCCAACATTCCCCCTATTATTACATCATTGCTTTAAAGTAATAACAAGAGAATCTTGAAAACTATCAAACTTCACACATCCAAGAGGCTTGGTGAAGATATCAACACAGTGTTCCTGAGTTGAATAGAATTGGAGTTGAATGTTATTTTGTTGAACATATTCTCATATGAAGTGGTAGTCAACTTCTATATGCTTGGTTCGTTCATGAAACACTAGATTGTGAACAATCTTGAGAACACTTTGATTGTCACAATAGAGGATTGTAGGCTAGTTTTGTGGTACCCCCAACCCTTCTAATATGTGACAGGCATATTTCTTCACAAACTGTTGCACAATATTATGCTTTTTTTGAGGAACAAGCAACTATGGCTTGCTTCTTACTTCCCTAAGAAATAGGTCCTAAACCTAAGAAGAAAACAAATCCAAATGTGGATTTCCTATCATCAACTAAACCTACATAATCTGCATCTGTATACCCTATCAAGAAGAATTGATCATTCCTTTTGTATTCCAAACCACAATTCACTATACCTTGGATGTACCTTAGTACCTATTTTTTTCTTTCCAATGACATATTTTGGTTCTTGCATGAATATTGAGAGATAATTAATAGAAAAATTGATATATGGTCTATTGTAAGTCAATTAAATCAAACCTCCAATCATTTGTTGATAGAGAGTTGCATTCACTTGAGGAGATGAATTAGAAATAGATAACTACAAACCGGATTCCATATGTGTAGACATGGGTTTGGAATCCATTTACATCCAATTTATTTTTTACCAAGTGGTCGATCAACAAGCTCCCAAGTGTTACTTTTCATCAAGGACTGATACTTTGCATTCATAACCTCCTTCCAAGGCTTTGATTCTAGTGCTTCTTGAACATTAGATGGTTAAAAATTATCAACAAATGAAGTCATTAGTGCTAGATTTACCTCATTGTGAGACATTTTGCGAGTCCTTGGTCCTGAAGTGGAAGTATCTAGTGATTTTTCTGACATACCTCTAAACCAAGACAATAGTGAAGTAGCCTGAGATCTGTCATATTAAATGACTTCTTAAGATCATTCTTGGTTTTCTCAATCATTTCTTTTAAGTTTCCTATGATAACTAAGTCATAAATATATACATTAATGATCACAATATCCCCCCTTGATCCTTGAGGTAGAGATTTGGATAATATGGATGCCTATTAAAACCATGCTTTAGCAAATGTTCATCAACTTTAATATACCAAGCTCTTGGAGCTTGTTTGAGACCATATAAGGACTTAACAAGTTTGCATACCTTTTCTTCTTTACCAAGTGCAATGTATCCCTCTAGTTGGGTCATATATACCTTTTCCTTAAGGTCTCCATTAAGAAATGCACTTTTGACATCCATTTGATAGAATTTCCATCCAAATTGTGCAACTCAAGCAAAAATATTTCTAATGGTTTTAATATTTGTTGTGGGAGGAAATGTTTCTTTATAACCCATCCCTTCTTTCTGGGCATAACCCTTGGCTACAAGTCTAGCCTTATATTTATCTATACTACCATCTACTTTATACTTATTTTTTAATATCCATTTACATCCAATTTCTTTTTTACTATGCGGTAGATCAACAAGCTCACAAGTTTTATTTTTCATCAAGGATTGATACTTTGCATCCATAGCCTCCTTCCAATGCTTTGATTCTAGTGCTTCCTAAACATTAGATGGTTCAAATTTATCAACAAATGAAGTTATCAGTGCTAGATTTACCTCATTGTGAGACATGTTGCGAGTCCTTGGTCCTAAAGTGGAAGTATTTGGGACTCCGGGTAGATTTGCATCATGAATGGTACTAATATACCACTTAAGAAAAGGTCTTGTGATATTTTTAGGTGTTGAGTTAGTTTGATTCTCAACATCCCCATTATTTTTCCCATCCATGTTGAAAATAGGAGCACTATATGAAGTAGGTGAAGATGTGGAAGGTGAACTTAAATCATCTACTCATCAAAAATTACATCTTTGTTGATATATATCTTCTTAGTGATAGGATTGATATGACAATATGCCTTATACTCACTACTATAACCAAGAAGAATACATTTCATGGATTTTTCATCAAGTTTCTTTCTTTTTTGCTAAGGAATGTGCATGTATGTTGTGCAACCAAATATACAAAGATGAGAAATAGATGGCTTTGCCCTTACCCATGCTTCTCCTAGTTTGATGCCATTAAGTGCTTTGGTTGGTGCACAATTTAGAAGGTAAACTACTGTATGGACACCTTTACCCTAATAAGCATGTCCCAAATGAGAATCCTTCAACATGTTATGAACCATCTCCATGATGATGTGATTTCTCCATTCAACAACACCATTTTGTTGAGGTGTGTATGTTGCAATCAATTGACATTGAATCCCATTTTCCTTTAAATAGGTGGAGAATTCAATGTTGGTGTATTCCCCTCTTGATCTAAACAAAGAACACAATTCGATGATTTGTATTTTTTTCCACAAGAGTGTGAAACTCTTTGAAGTAGGAAAAGGCTTCATCTTTACTCTGCAAGCAATATGCCCACATTTTTCTTGTGTGATCATAAAAAAAAGTTGAAAATATCTGAAACCATTGTGACTATTTACCATGGGCCTGCACAAATTGGTATGCACCAACTGCAAAGGTTGGCCTGCACGATACTCACTAGGATAGAAGGGTGCTCAATATTATTTTCTAGCAATACAACTAGAACAAATAGAACTCGACTTCTCAAGTGAGGGAAGCCCTTTGACCATGCTTTTCTTACTAAGTGTTAGAAAGTAACTAGTGCTTAAATGACCAAACCTACGATGCCATAGCATAATAATATCATTATCCTTAGTCACTAAGGCTTGATTATTGGCAATTGAATCAAGCCTAAACATTTTACCAATTTATGTAGCACTTGCAACAATCTTGGCACTTTTAGACTTATCATGGATTAGGCAATACCTTTTTATCAACTTTTTTATCAAAATCTATCCTTAGGTTGTGATCAAGAAAGTGATTAACAAAAAGGATATTCTCGGTAAGTCTAGGAACATATAATATTTCAATGAGCCTACACCTATGTATACCAAATTGCAAGGAGATGTCTCCAATACCTTGAATGCCATAGGTGGTATCATCTTCAAGAGAGACTTTACCATGATGGTGGTATCATCTCCAAAAGGTCTTATAGATGGTGAAATGGGGTAGGTATAGGTTACAAAAAAGGTAGAGTGGGTTAATGTTTGCATTATCATTTAGGAGATGGGTAGAGTATGTCATTGGCTAAGGTGGAGGGGTGGAGCTCAAAAAATACTTGATGGAAAGTATGGATGAAGGGATAAGATAAGAGAGAGTAGTCCTTATTATCACACTCACATTAGGTAAGTATAATGGAGTGGTGAATGGTGGGGAATTGTGAATCTCAAGGGGAGGCTTGAGAGGAGCTAAGACCATTTGTATTCTTTGAGATCTTGGGTTGGTAAGTTCCTTGGGAGGATTAAAGATTATATGTTTAGCAAAGGGAGTTTTTGTGGATCGAAAGGCATAGGGATAAAATGTGGTAGAAAGTATGGATTAGGAATGACATGAGCAATGTCATTATGATAAACTTACATAGTTGATCCAACTAGTTATATTGGGTGCACAACTTATATTTAGAAGGAGGAGGGATAGTATCACTTGATGTGGGCTATTTTCCACCATCTTAGGGGTCACAACATAATAGGAGCAATTACTAGATGTTGAATATACACATCAAGTGTAGAAGAAGGTGAAGGGTTAAATAACATGGGTTACTTTCCTCTTCATTCCCTAAGGGTAGGGGAAAAACAATAGCAACAATTGGGGGTCAAGTAACTCTAGGAGGTGTAGATGAAGTTGAGGAGTGAATGGAAGGAGAAAGACAAATTTCATTATATTTTTATAGATTTTAAATAGAATATCAATTTAAGGTTGGAAGAGGCCAAAAGAGGTAGGAAAAAATAATCAAAAGAGAAATTATCTTGAATGATAAGTGGTTAATATCCATTATAAATAATAGTATGTACAATGTCATTATAAGAAAAAATTAAACATTTATAAAAAAAAGGGAAAATTTACATATTTGTAGTGATCTGTGGATGGCTTAAGAGGATGCCAAAGTGGTATAAAGTGAAAATGTTGTTACAAGAGATTTATAGTGTCTTTGGTCCTACCTATATAGAAACGGTGATGGAAACCTTGGTTGGAATGGAGAGGCTATCATGCACATACAAAGAGATGTTAGAAATATCATACACATCTCTATGCATCTAGTTTACATATAGTAATTCCTTGATCAATATATTTAACATGTTAACTGGGTCAACCAAAGCACCATGGATGGTTTTCTAGTTAACCAAAACAACAATATAGAGAGAGTGATCATATACACTAGTAGGAACACTGATAGAAGATTTAAGGAGATAGTGGGTTTAGGAACTAGTCAACCCAAGGTACTAAATGGTAATAAATGGAGACAATGGAAATCCAACACTAGAGAGGTGGAAGTGAGGTAGTTGGATAGAACATGATTAGTGATAGGGTCAATGCAATAGGTGGATGAGTGGTGTGGGAATGCGTTGGTGTATTTTTGAAGGTTTTGGTTGGGTGAAGTGACATAATTATTATCTCTATCATTCACTCTAGTGACTTGGATGATATTAGAGTCAATGATATCATAAATTATATGTGTTTTAAGATCAAACATTTCCCTGCCATGACCAGGTACATGGTGGAACTGATATAAATATTTACAGTCATAATAAGGGAGAAGTGGTTTTCTTATGTCAAGGGGGAGGATAGCTAAAAATACACCACGTTATTCAAAATAAATTATAGAATACATTGAATTGATCTAGAAAGTGGTGTGAAATATTATTTTTTCTTTGATTGTGTAGTTAAGGTCAATACTAAAAAAAGGTGAGGTTGTACCTACATTGCTAACAACAATGAATGTTGCATTCTTGAAGAAATTTGTATTATTTTTAATATTTTATTAAATTATTTAAAGGGCTCATATGATGTAGTAGTGGGTGAGGTATAAAGGGATGCATCAAATTGACTATATTCATGCTAATAATATCATAGGAACATTCACGAGTGTGGAAATGATGGGTATCACATGAGAAATATTTTATCTCAAATAAGAGGCTTTTTTTTCTTAATAAAAACCCTTTAAACATCTATGTCAAGGAGTGCATATCGAATATGTGAAAATAACAACGAATAGCACAACATGAAGTTTGTGAATTTTTCATTGGAACCTTATTTGTAGTGAACCAAGTTAGTAAATGTAACTTTTGGCATGATGTTAACTAGGAAATATTATAGGAATTGGATGGTTAATAGATCAAATGATGAAATAAGATTATTAGGAAGGAAGAAAAACCAATTGAACACCATATCATTTCATGAACATGATATTTTTTTAACATCTTATCTTGAAATAGAAATTCACTACATAAGGTAGTTAATGTTGAGATAGATAGTTGTGGATCTCTCTTTCCATTGTATTTCTTAAAATAAGACTCCTAAAAATCCACTAGTGTAGTGAGAATATCAAGTGATAATATGCTACAATGATAGTAGGTGGTGGTGAGAGGTTGCAAGCTATTAGAGAGTGAAGCAAGTTGAAATTATAAGCTACCCACATTTTGTATGAGTTGGTTTATTATAGGGTCTATGGTATGTAGTGGGAAATTTCAGACTTATTAAGACCTATGCATTTATTGTTCAAATTTACTTCATTATCCTCTCACATGTTTCATTCTTTCTCTCCCTTTCTTTCTTTTCATTGTTATGGCCTCCCCTATCTCTAATTCCTCCCTTCATATAAGTTTTTATCCTCATTTCTCTTGGGTCTTCCTTGCTACTTATCCATGCATTTCAAAACATGTTCTCTTTCCTTACCTCAATTTTTTATTTCTTCTACTTCTATTATTGATTCTTTCAATGTTTCCTTGTCTTTACCTCCTTCTTTATCCAATATTATAAGGGCCTATATAATATTATCATTTTCTATGTTCTTACCCCAACCCATCATCCCCCCTCCTCCTCTTTCCCCTCTTCTTTATTGTATATTTTTCTTTCCTTGTTAAGCCTACTACACCTCCTATTGTGTTAGATTATGATTTGTTTCACTATTTCTTCTAAAACATCTCCATCTCCTATTTGCATTTACCCTCCCATCTAGATCATGATAGTGATTCATGTTACCCAAATCCCCATCATTTTCTTACCATGGAAACACCATAGGATTTTGTTTGGATTAAATTCAACTCACCTTACAAATTCCCAGAAATTTTTAATTGTATATAATTATATTTATCAATAAATAATTTTGTATCACCAAGAATCATGGAGAGAGTAGATTTGGATTCCCCTCCTATGTGGTGAGAAGATTTATTTATTATTATTATCTCAATTATTTGTATTGTCATTTAATTTGGGAATTAATTTGGGGCAAATATTGGAAATTTAGAAAGTATTGGGAGGTGTAAGATGATGTAATAAGATCTTCTACAAATGGATCTTATGATAGATTTGGACAATATTCACATGGAGTGCCTATGATTGGAATCTTGGTCAATTTCAATATTATGATAGAGCTGGTGACTTTTATGATGTGTAAGGTGGATGTAAGGTTTATAAGAGGAGTATAAGGTGTGTAAGAGGAGTCACATACTATTCTAGGTGTTTGAACAATTTTGGTGAGTTAGAGATTCCCCATGATTAAGATGGATGCTTAGGTGGAGGGGTTTAGTGAATTATTTTACTATCTCAACATTATAACTCACATTAGGATAAAATTTATTATGTAGGTGTTATCTCCCACTTTGATAGGTTCCTTCTTTTAGATGTAACTTTCTATAGTTAGTAAGTGGTTGTTTGTTAGGAATCCTCACCTAGTTATATTTAGCAAGTAGTTTTTTAAGATTCTTCATTTGGTTCTATTATATCTATAGACACCTAAAATTGACCATTATATTTGGTCAGTTTACCCTAATTTGTCTTATCCCTGATGTTTATGTTAGTTAAATAATAATATTATTTAATTAATATTCAACATCCCAATATTCATCTAAAACCATTCCCTCTATTTCCCCTAAAGTCCAACCTAAGTGTAGTGTTGTAAATTATTGCCATTAAAAATTTCACAGTAGGTTTGATACTCTATTTTGTGTGTATGGTTAATTCTATTTATAATGTGATTCTTTAGTGGCTTGATTAAGAAACTATGTTAAATTCTCCAACACTTGGCACTTCGAGAGAAAAAAATGTGAGGACACTAGAGTGGCTTACTAGTGTCTAGCATTTGAATTTTAAAAAGGTTTTAAAACCAAATGTCAGCCTTTGGTGTCTTGTGCATTGTACCTTGTTGGCCTAATTCAAAAATTTCTTTGAGGAAACATATATATAAACAACTCTATCTTATTTAAACAATGCTAAAAACACTCTCTTTCTCTATTGTTCTTTACACAATTTCTAAATCTCTCTATTTGTGAAGGTTATTTTTTTATGTACACTAAACCTTGCAAGTATTCAAGGACACTTATTTTTTCTTCATCAAATCCTTGTGGTGACTTGTGATATGACATAACTACAACAAGGGCTTCACATATGTGGTAACTCTACTTCATGCTATTTCATTTATAGCAGTCTATCATTTGTTTTTCCTCTAATCCCTAGAGAGAACACACTCTTTATCATCCTTGGAATTTTTGTTGTGGAGGTGGGAACAACAAAATGGGGTTTGACTTGGGAAAGTACCTATGCAATAGAACCATTTTCCCTCTTTTGTGTATGTAGATTTGAATATGGAAATTTCTGACAGGAAGAAGAGCTACATGAGGATAAAGTGGATTGTAACAACGATTATCTATAGTGCCCCTCCATTCTCACCATGGATGTGCAGGTAGTCTAGCTTTGGAACTTGGAGATGAACGTAAAACAATAGGGATATTTAAAGGTATGTGCTAATGATGTTAAAAAGTTGATGTTGTATATTATGAATTTATCATGGACTATGTGAGAAGGTCAAGAAAGGAATTATTATATATGTTTAAGGATAGGTTTATCATGATGTGTGAGTGTGTTCAAACATGATTGTTAGTAGGATGCACGCTATGGGCATATTTGTGTTATGGAAGTGCTTTGGTTATCTTTAGGATTTTCACATGATTTTGACATATTTTTATCATGATAATATGATATTATGATTTTTATTATGATTATATTTATTATCATGAAGAGGTATTGACTTGTGTTCAAGTGTTGTGGTTGCAGATGAAACATGAGCTTCTATTAGTACTTTTGTGAGTATGATGCATATTGTTATGTTATTATTATTATTATGATTATATGTGTATTGTGTTTTATGAAAATAAGGTTATAAATATTAACATATTCTAATGTTATTTATTAAATATTAATATGTTTATTAGTAAATATTTAAATATTAATATGTAAGCATATGTTATATTTGTGTTTTGATTTACTATTTTGGTGGAGTGGCTATTTTTAAGGAGGTTCTTTTATCTTTTATAATGTTTTGAATTTATTTGGTGGGAAACCCTAAACAAATGAGTTAATTATGTGAGTTAATTTGATTATTTATTTTATTTTAATTATTTCATTAGTGGGATGAGGATAGGTGCTTTAATTTAATATTTTAATATTTTATTTTATGAGAGGATTTTATTTCCTTGTTTTATTTTGGAAAAGAAGAGTCTTTTGGGGAAAAAGAAAGAAAGTTACTTTCTTTTTTTGAATTTAATTAGTTTTATTTATGGAAAAAAAATTGGGAATTGGATTTTCACTTTTTTTTTGTTCTGGAGTTCATGTTTGATTTTCATTCTTTTTTTTTGAGTTCTTGCCATGCTTGTGAAGAGAAAAGAGCAATGAAAGAGATTTCTTAGAGAGTTGTTGCAATTTGGGGGGTTTTGAAAGTTGAAATAATTATGATGAATTTTGATGTTTTGGTGAGATTTCGAGCAATTTGAGACAAGATTTGAAAGGGTGATTTGAATTTTATTTGGGAATTCATGAGAATTTATTGTTACTGGTGAATGGAAATTTTGGCTTTGGATCATGGTTTTTGATTGGTGATTTGAGCTTGGAGGATCTTTTGGGGTTTCAACTTCTTTTTCATTATTGTTCTTCAAATTTGAGGTAAGGATTTTCTTGATTTTGTTAATTTATGCATTTTAAATTCATAGGTATTTGAAAAGGGTTAAATTAATTAAGGTAGGTTTTAATGTTTTTCAATAATCTAAAAAATATTTGATTGTTGGGTTTCTCATTTTGTCATTTGGCTATAATCGGGTATGTCGAAAAGAGGGTTTTTATGGGATTTGTTTGTTGTTTCGCATTTTGTGAATTTATGAGTCATTTTTGGTCAATTCTGCTCACATTGCTAAGTAGTTGAGGGCCAAATCTAAAATGGGTTTTTAACTAATTTGGATTTTTAGTTGATTTGACTATTTTATGGTTGGGAGATTTGACTGTTGTCAAGAGGAAATTAGTTCAATTATGAAAGTTGTATAGGAGGATATAGCTCTATCCTTTGATATGTATTGTTTTGTATCATTTGTGTTTGAATGTGTTATTGTATGTATGTTGATAATCCCTTCCTATTTATGAAATCTTGTGTTGGGTCTTCTATTATGTGTAAGGATCAATTGTACCAAGGATATGCATTGTTGGTCTTGATTATGAATTGTTGAGAAAGAGAAATTAAAAGTTGGTTATCATGTTATAAGATTGTGAAAATGATGTAATGTGCTTCATTGTATGTTTTGTGGCATAATGATCAACTTTTGGGTTTCCTATCCATTTGTGTTATGTGTTGGGCCTCTGGAAGTATCTAAAAGTCCTTGTGATTTTTGGTTGATTCTTGTTTTTAGGTAGTCTTCTTTGGATATTTAATTTCAACCTCTTGTTGTTTCTATTACTTGCTTGTGTGTGGGGCCTAGTGTTGTCTCCTAGCATGGAGGGAGTGGTCCTCAGGGATCCATGTGGAAGGGTGGTATTTCTCAACCATCCATTGGGGTTTAGGTGGTGCAGTTCGTATGCAACTTGGAGCCTTTCCTTCCAATTCATTCCAAAGCTAGTTTTATGGTGTAGATGATATTTCTAAGAAAATTGTGTCCAATATGTATATATATACCTCCCAGATGAATGAATCTTGTACATTGTAGCATTCTTGTAAAGGAAAAGTAAATGAGTTGATGTAATCTTGAAGATATATTTATTGTTGTTTATTATGTAATGGAAAGGTTAACATAGAACATTGTATTTATGATGCATATGAACTTAATTTAGTAGTAGATGTGATATATCTCTGTGTACCTATTTCATGGAGTTGATTAAGATTAGGTTCATATTGGAATAGTATTAGATGAGGTTTATTTATAATTAAGTTATGTTAAATCATATGTAATTTGATGTATGAGATTTAATTTACATAAGAAAAAAATTGACTAGATGTGTTCTTAGAGTATTTCTGTAGGTTTAGTTAGTGTATATGTATTGTAGTAGCGACATTAGGGGACCATGGTGGATAGGTGTGTAAGTGGGCTACAATTAATGTTACTTTTAGGTCATAATGTGATTATGATATGATGTTAATGTAATAATATTATACATGTTAGTTTGTTGAGTTGCATTAGTTAGTGTCACTTTAGTTTCTAAAAAAAAAATTATTGGTTTGATTTTTGAGGTCTTTTGTGTTAATCCACTGGGTCCCTTAGTAGGATGTAATGTAGTGCCCCTCCATTCTTACCGTGGATGTGCAAGTAGTTTGGCTTTGGAACTTGGAGATTAAGGTAACATTATAGGGATATTTAAAGGTATGTTGATTTGGTCTTGAATTCGATGGGAGAGTACTCCATACTAAAAAAATTGAAGATTGACTGTAAACTTGACTATGTTTGGACAAGATTTGCACAAACCCTAAATTTAGCTTGCTAATTTTTCTTCTTCAAATAGGCAAATTTTTCAAAAAAAATCTAAGATGTGGGTTTTGTAGAGAATTTTGTTGCAAGAAGACCCAAATCGATCTTTTTTGAAAATTTTGGTTGAAAAAGAAGCAAACCCTAATTTCTAAAAATTTTGACAAAAAAAACTAAGAGCCGGGTTTTGTGCAGAATCACATTTGAGAGGGACCCAGATGATCAGATGTTGAAAATTTTGAAGTTTTCTTGGACATGCAAGTAAAAATTAGGTTCTTGAAAAATATAGAATTTTCCAAAATTGTTCATAATCAAGAATTGAGCTGACCCAGATTGCTGAAAATTGAAAAGATAGCCTCCTCATTTTGAAAATTCATGCCTTGATAAAGAAAAAAAATATGAAAGAAAGAAGCCTCTTTGTGAGCTAATCTGAAAATTATGAAGAGATATGAAAAATCATCAAGTTTTAGCCTTCAAATTCTGAAAATAGGAAAAATTCTTGGTTTCTCCTCTCTTCCCTCGACGTCACCTACAAAAAATTATGAAGAATGAATGCACAAGGCTGCCTTAAATAAGTTTTTAGGTTGAAAGTTGCTTTCATTCCTAAATTTAGAGTTATGAAACCCTAACTTAGGTGCATAGAAACTTGGGCACTTTTTCCTTTTCTTGATATTTCATTTTTATGATGAAAACTTGAAAATTTGACTAAGGAAAAGGTTCTTGGGTGCCCTTCTTGGCTAGAGGAATCTTTCTTTTTCAGACTTATTCATTTTTCTAGCAATTTCAACATTTTCTTGATTTTGGACCCCAGTTTGATTTTGATTTTTGGGTGCTCAGTGAATCCTGTGGGTTGACTAAATGATTCATCGTGGAGCCTAAGTGAATCTAACAAAGTTGTCTTAGAGGCTGTTTCTGATAAAAACATCATCTTGACCTTCAAAATCATGGGCACCCCTGGCTACCTAGGGCACCCAACAAAACTAGTGTTAGCCATTTTTATGCTTTTGAAGTTTTAACATTGTCTTCTATCCTTCAGATGACTTTATGATTCTAAGAGTTAGATTCACCCGATTGACTGGATGAATATTCCACTACGTAGCTTATCTAAGTTTGAGAAGATATTTCTAGAGATGTTAAACCCTAATTACTGAATTTAAGGCTTCAAATGTTTGGGCGCCCCTGGCTACCTCGGTCGCCCATGACTTCTAGAGATAAAATTTTCACTGCTTATTGATCTTTTGATGGATTCTTGTTTCAGAATGATCTGGGGCTTTGATGGACTGATGGTTGGAATTGTTAGATAGCTTGAAGGATTTTTAAGGGGATCTCTTGAGAATGATATTTCTTGAAAGCTGCTTTTAAGGCCTCAAAAGCTTGGGCGCATATCTCCTTTTGGGGCACCCATGTTTTCAAATAGAATTTTCTTGAGATTTTCATTTTGCTTTTGACTTCATCACTCTGTCTTCAATATCTGTTGACTACCAACTCTAATGGATTTGATGATGGTTGCGTTGGAGAGCTACTTCAAAATTGAAGAAGACATGCTAGAGGCTGCAACTGCAAATTTGATGTTTGGACCTTCAAATCCTTGGGTGCCTATCTCCTTCTGGGGCACCTAGAATCCTAGACTTAGCCATTTTTAGCTCTTTCTCAACCTTCATTCTTAAAATCTCATGTTATGCCCTTTGTTTTATCTAAATTTTTTGATAGCTTAATGATCTGATGATTTTGTTGAGATATCCATTGGGGAGCTGGCGGGATTCTGAAGAGATTGACTGGTCTGGAAAACCCTAATTGTTGGATTTGAGCCTCCAAAACCCTAGGCACCTATCTGTTCTTAGGGCACCCAAAATTTTAGACTTAGAATATTTTTTGATAATTTCCATGATTGCATTCTACTTCTTTGTTGAGACTTCTCCGTTCAATCTTCAATTCTAGGTGACTGGTTGATCAGAGAACTGTGTTGATTGACTCACTACAGAGCTGAGAATATTTTGAGCAACATTTTCTGGGATGAGCAACACCTAATTCCATCATTTGAGGCCTTGAAAGACTGGGCACCTATCTCCTCCTAGGGCACCTATGCTTGGTAGTGCTAGTTTTTATTTTGCAAATTTTTAACTTTCTCCTCATTCCACATGCTTTCCATTGCTTTGATTGTTGGAGATGAAATTTTTTATATGGCATGAGCTTCTAGGAACCTAGATTGAGCTGGAGTGCCTAGAGTTTCCAGAGTTAGCCAAACTTTTACATTTTCATGATTCTTCAAACCCATTATTTGTTCTTCATTCCTCAATCATTCGTTGTAGTTTCTTGATCTAAGCAGTGCCTAAGACTCTGAATCTGACACCTAGCAGTTGAGTGACCTCCATTAATGACCTTGGAGTTCCTAAAAAGCTTCTAAAAAAACAAAATAGACCCACTAGGGAAAAATTGATCTTTTGTTGATTTTGACTGGACCAACCTGATGAGGAAGTATTTTCAATCAATCAAAATCAATTTGAACCCTAACAATTAAAATTTCTATTTTTAGAAAATTTTGCCAGCTTCATTTCAAAAGAAACCTAGAAAAACCTAGAAAAAGTTATATTTTTAGAAAGTTTCTAAAAATAGAAATTTTCCTAAAATTTAGGGCCGAAAAACTGAGATATGGGTTTTGTAGACTTGGTCGCTCTGAGCAGACCCAGATTGTCAAATTTTAATTTTTTTGAGTTTTTGACCCTCATGCAAGACATGCAAATTCTCAAATTTGACATTTTTGATAAATTTTAACAAGACTTTTATGCATTTCTTCAAAATGCCTAAGTGTAGTAAAAATAATAATTTGGGGTCCAACATGGCTAATAGGATTACACCTAAGAGAGCTACAGGAAATTCACCTTGCGTTATTAGATATGGCAAAGAGGCCAAAATTCCTAATCAATTGAATTTCCAACCTTAAACATGATCAAGGAAGTGGATTTGTTAGAAGAAGAACCTATGGAAATTAGGCTTGCACAGTTAATGGAGCTAGAAGAAATAAGAAAATAAGCATTAAGAAATTTAGAGATTCACCAAGCTCAAGTGAAAAGAACATTTGATAAGAAAGCAATCCCAAGAGTTTTCAAAGAAGGTAATTTAGTGTTTAAATGGGATGAACTTAAAAGTAGACTTGGTAAACACCAAGTTTGATGTCATGTGGGATGGCCCATACATTATCACAAAATGCAAATAGCATAATGTATTTCAACTCTCAAAGTTAGATGGAGAGGTGTTGCCTATCCCTGTCAATGGGATTCACCTCAAAGAGTGCTACTAAAGATCAAAGTTTGTAAATGTATTATAGTAGAATAGAAGTTTTCAGTTAATAAGTGCTCATGACACATTCATTTTAGTTCTATTTGTTTTTCCAAGAAGTGTTGATGCACAGTTTGTTGGCCCTATCTTAAACCATGCCATGATAGTTGTTTTTTTTGTTTTGTTTTTGTTCATATTCATGTTCAAAATAGTTGAGTTACTGAGGTTTTCTGAGTCAAGAGGACAAGGAATGACTCCTATGCCCAATAGATATGCAAGGCTATTGATCCTATTTTTTTAGCAGCCAAACACCCCTAAGATGTCACCAAAATGTTACCTATTTTTTTCCTACAACTCAATCAAGTAGAGCTGAAACATAGTTTGCAGCTAAGGAAAAAGGTACATACAAATTTCTACTAAAATTTTCATTACACATAATATTTTTTCAAATGGAGTTCAGTTTTATTATGCGAATGTTCTTTACAACAAAAAATTACACAAATTGCATAGTATTGTTGTCTTTATTCATTTTACAATGAAACATGATGTCCTACACAAGTCATGGGAGTAATTGATCATACATGATTGAATGAAACATAAGGAAGTAAACTATACAATTGAAGAAGAAAAGAACATGAAAAGAAGTTTGATCCATCATTACCTAAATGACGAATCATAGAGTTAGGTATGTGCAAGATCATCATGGAAAAAATAGGCACTTAAGTGGAAAAAAATTTAGAAAAATCAAAGTTAGGCAACTTGAC
>VDFB02380441.1:0-27489 GCA_007258455.2 Sequoia sempervirens | reverse complement strand
CCATCCAAAATGCACACTCCATTCAAAAGTCTCAAATTCCTAAGTCCCATAAACCAAACAAAAATCATAAAAATACTAAGTCTATGTGGGTACCTAAAACACTTCATCTACCACCTCCTAAGCAAACATATACATTGCTTCCTACACCTCATCCACATCAAAAGCCTAACGCTTATTCATAGCAGTGTGCAACCATTGGTCATGGTTCCCTTCCATTTCACAACAATTCCACATACCTCCATCTCCCCATCCTTCACGCATTATCCTACATATCTCCCCCACCATCTTCCTATGGTTCATGCTTTTGCATAAACCTTGCATCCATCCTTTTGCACAAGTCCTCTTCAATCCACATCATCATCCACTATTCCCCATCCATTCTTACATAAGACTTTCATAATCCACCATCTACCTAATCCATCCCTTTCATGTCATTCCTTACCAACATCTATGAGCATAATGACATTTGACATGGTCCATGCAAGGACATCCATATCTAGTGAGACTACCACCTTTCATGGGTCTAGACACTTGAGTCCCTCCCATCCATATTCCCCTTCTCCTATCCAAAAAGTCAAAAAGTCAAAAATAAAAATAAAAAAAAAAGTAAAGAGAAATCCCTTCATCCAACAGTGAAAACCTGGTAAACAGGCCTTGGATAAGTACCATGATGAAACCCCAGCAAATAGGCCATGTATGTTGATCTTCTATGTCACTTACACTTGGGGGTAATGTCTTATCTATCCAACCTATCATTCTCATGTCTTGTCATTTCCATCCTACCTACCATCTTAGCCATCATACATACCTATCATATTGAGTCCATTTATCCACCCTTGTCCTTTTGATCTTGATGAAGATAGGGGCAAAATGTTGAAACGTGTTTTGGATATCTTTTGATATACCTCATCCTTCCAAACAAGCCTATTATTATCCTATTGCCATAAGCTTTGTCATGAAAATCCTAAGTCTTGTACCTAGAAGGGGGCATGTTATTCCTATGCAACATAGTCTTTGAAAATCACATCCTTTCTCTCTTATGACGCATACATCCATTTCATTAACTATGACTTATCCTTTCCATCCATCCATATATCATGAGCCTTTTATCCCTTATCCCATCACCCACCCTTTCATCCATCAATCCCATTTATCTCCTTGTACCTAGACTTGGTTTTCCCCTTGTCATTGGTCTCTAGCACAAAGGCTACTCAAATTTTCATCCTTTGACACCTCAAACATCTTCAAAACTCCAAAATCAAACATTTCAAAAAATACAAAACAATAAAAAAGTCCTCAAGAAATCCAAAACAGCAGTAAGCATCCTCAAGAAATCTAAAACAGCAGAAAAAGTCCTAAAAAAATACAAAAGAAAATAAAATTAAAACATTTCAAAAATACAAAAACATCAGAAAAAATCCTGAAGAAATACAAAAAAAAGTAGAAAAAATCCTGAAAAAATTCAAAAACAGCAGAAAAAGTCTTGAAAAAATACAAAAAAAAATCAAATGTCCAATCAAACACATCAATTCTTCTATCAAATCATTCAACCATTCCACCAAATCAATCATCTTCATCAAAACCATTGCAACCAATCCCCTCAATCACAATTATTCCAATCAACTCAATTATTCAATTCAATCAATCGATTATCTAATCAAATCACTTCAACCTACATCATTCCAATCACATCAATTCTTCTATTCAATTCATCACATCCTATCATCCAATCAATCATCATATCCTTACAAACAATTTTTTCAAATCAATCAAATCATTTTCAAACATTCCATGCAAATATCCAAATGCAAGTCAATCCTTAATCCATACCAATCAAGTCAATCAATCTTGTCAAATTATCCAATCACATCCTTTGGTCTTGATCCTAATCTTGTCGTAAACCAAATCAACCAATCAATCAATCAATTATCATCATCCTTGTGTTGCTCTAGGGATATATCACTTCCCAACAATGACAACACTATCAACATCATCAATCAATTAATCAATCAACGGTTTACAGCTTGACGGGGGAAATTCCTTGTTTGTTTTTGTATCATTTGTGCATGCATGCTTGCTTGCTTTTGTGTGTTATCATTTTATCTTGCATTTGTATCAGATCCATATCATTCTAGCTAATATTCATATCTTGTGTGTGTTGGAATATCTTTTTGAATTATCCTTTGCATCTAAGGTCACATAATACCTTTTGTGCATTAGGACTTTAATGCTCTAAGTTTACTTCCTCATACATCTAGACAAGGTTGTATTACGCTGGGGCACAAGACACATCATCACCTTGGTCCTTATACCTTGGTGCATAACGTCTAGTGCTATATCAAACATCATGGTTGCTCACTTTCATTGCAGCATAGCGTATCCTTTCATCTCCTTCATCCACATTCACTCTTGCATCATTCAACTTATCCCTCCTTTATCATTTCATTTCATTTTGAGAGAATACCTGTGTTTGTCCAACCCACCTATCCTCTCGAGGGGGCATCATTGACATAAAAAATCAGAAACATATCAGGGGCAATTTTTTTATTTTTCTTTGAAGCAATGTGTTTCACACATCACTTCAAAGAGGGGCAAAATGTATATGCATAAAAATGGTCATGTCTATAATCCTAGCAATTAATTAAATATTTATTATTTAATTAATTTTTCTAAAGTCCTCTACATATGATTAAATTTAATTAATTTAATTATATTGTCTATTCATCTTATTCTTTTCCTTCCTAATTAAATAAATTTATTTTATTTAATTATTTCATATGTCCACTTTAATTAATTAAATAAATACATTCTATTTATTTAAATTAATTATCATTTGTTTGAATTTAAATTAAATCTTGGATTTAATTAAATATCCTTTCTTCTATTTTAAATTTCTTCTTCTAATTAATTAAATGTTTCATTTAATTAATTTCATAAAAGTGATTTAATTAAATAAACTTTATTTAATTAAAAGATCTGTGCTTTCTTTCTAAATCACAACTAGATATTTTATTATCAAATCTTCTCATATCATAATTAAATATTTTATTTAAATATGAGATCTTTTGCTTTTTTCAAAAACTGACAAAGCTTTCTTCTTATCACAAACTTTCTTCTCGCTTTTAAAAAGATTAATTAAATATTTTATTTAATTAAGAAAAGTTTAATGTCCCTACAAATAAATAAATTGATTTTTTTAATTAATTATTTATCGCCTTTAAATCTTTCTTTTATTCTTTTTAAAGAAAGATGATTTCTTTATCTTCTCTTCTTTTTTCATCTTTCATAAAATGGAAAAAATCTTTTGCTTTTAGGTTTCTTTCTATTTTCTTCATTTTCATCTTTCTTCAACTATCTGACCGGGCCAGGAATTATCACAACCGTTAATCGAGACAACCAATCAGAAGCTTTTGAAAACTTTATAAATACAACCTCTTACAATTCATTTAGGGGGTTGATTCTTTAGTATCCTCACTCTGTCAAAATTATTCTTCAAATATTCTATCTTTCATCCATCATTCTCCTTCAAACCTTCACTATATCATTATGCTGCCGAAGTGAGCAACCAACATTCCTCCATTATCAACCTTCAAAATCTTGCATTCTTAGTATAGTATGCATTTCATTTATATTTCGTTCTTCAGTAGCCTACTTCGTTGAGCTTGGCATTCCAGATCTGAGAGCAACTTGAGCAAAGACGAAACGCTGGAGATAGAGGACAATAAGACGACTTCGAAGAAACTGCCATTAACAGTTTGCTTATTTCTATTTTTCTTTTGGTTTCTTTGATTTAATGTTTTATTGATTGTGTTGTTATTGATTTAAATTGATCATATTTTCATACACACAACATCTACAGGAGGTCTCCCCGAGAGCGATAAGCTATAGCAACTGTGAACAAAACAAAAGGATTTCTTCAGTGTGAGGTGTCCCCCTGTCTCGGAAAATGGAAAGCACATAAAGGAAATACATTTCGATGAAGCATTTTGAACCTATATGACATCTCAATGACAACGACTAATGGATATTTTAAAGGCAGCCATCTGATCATGGATGTTCAATGGTCGAGTTTCAAGCTAAGCCACGGTCAGGGTTTCTGCTATGTTCACGCCAGAAGCCTGGTGCATTCATGGCAACAGAGAGTTGGTCGCTGGCTCCACTGAACTAGCATTCATGGCGACGCGGCTCTGGTACAAGGACGACATGGCTCAAGTATGGACGCGCGGATTTGGCAGCAGATTTGACATCGATTGCCTGGCTTCTTTCATGTGGGAGTGTCTTTCCTACAGCAACCCGACCAATGACATTTATGAGGCCAGAGAAGTAGTTCAAGAACATGGTGATTAGGGTTTGACATGGCGCTGATGTGGCTCTGAGCTGGATGGCATTTTCAGAGCTATTTAAAAGGAACTTCTAAATCATTTGTAGGGGTCTAGGGCTAGAAGTTAGAACAAAAATCTGAAGAGAAGAGCACTAAGTCATAGAGTCAGGTTTTTACTAGATTTAGAGGTTTAGGGTTACAGTCTGTAAATTGTGAGGTCTTGGACACATGTATGAATCTAAATGTATAGATTGAGATCTTTAAGTCTCTCCTTTATATTGTGCATATGGATTGTTAATGAAAGTTGATCAAGGATCACTTATTTAATCATTTTAATGTAATGTTTTACTGTATGTTATAGTTGTTGCTCTTATTCAAGGAATAAGTTAAATGCTTTAATCATATCAGAGATTCATATGTATGATAGATTTGATAAGTAGTCTTATAGATCTGATCACTAGTTGTGAGACTAATAAGGTTAATCTTGCAAAGACTTTAATGTCCAGAGTAATGGTTCCTTCTATTTGCAGATTATTGTGACTCCTAGCCCAATGGATATGGCACTGATCTGATATATGCTATTTGTCTTTAGGATTCTAGTCTTCTTGCTCAAGATCAATCATTTTATTTAATCAATCTTATTTGATGTCTTGCCCTACCTCCTGGTTGCTGCAAGTATTGTGTTACTGGGAATCTAGCCATATTTGAGGTTCTCAATACTTGGCATTAGGAGTCATCTGCTATAAAAAGCAATGTCTAGTCTTATTTGAGGCATTGTGTGGGTATACCTGCCCTGGTTCTACAGAGCCTAAAGTGCAGAAGATCTCAGTCTTTGACTGAATCTTGTCAGTTGGTCCAGGTCCTCTGAGCTGCCCTTGACTGGAGATGGCTACTCCATAGGTAGAATAGGAGACCAACCTGGTTGCTCATTAAAAAGAACCAACACATTCCTTTGGGGTTTGTTTCTTAAAGTTCAAAAAAAAGAAAAAGAATATGATGCAACACCTTAGCTCAATGAAGAATGATAAAGTAACCATGGGTCTCGTAATACAAATTGGTGCAAGACATTTCCTAATCTCAAATCTGCTACTTGCTAAATAATATTAATTGTAATTGACATATTGTATATATATTAATTACTAAAATATAACATTTATAAAATTATTTTATATTACATAAACTTAATTAAATAATAATAAAAATATCATCAACATATAATATAAATATGACATAAAATAAAATAAATATAATATTTAATATAATTTTTTTTTTATATATAATTATTATGACTTTTTCTTCCATGATAAGAGTATAGAAGAAGTTTATCCATTCCAAAAAAAAGGGAATTTTTTTCGCAATAATTTTAGATATTGTATCAATGTAATGCAATATAAAAGAAATATAATATAAATAATAATATAATATAATTTATAATATTATATAAATAAAATAATAATAAAATGTTAATTAGTAAAATATTTTATTAATAAAAATATTTTAAATTATTAAAATAATAATAATATAAATATAATAAAGTTATAAAATAATTCACTTTAATAATCAATACCAACCTTGATTATTAATAAATTTTCAATGTCACAAAGGTACCTATCTGTAAAAAACATTAACTTAACAACCTCATATTTTATATACAAAAAGGGGTATTCAACATTTTTATGGTCAAGAATATGCAATATTTTTGTTGGAAACTACTCTTATATTAGTGCAAGTTGGAAACAGTCTTTTGCATTAAGGGATTGTGTCATTATAGGGGTTGTACATATAATAGGATTGTGCTTCACAAATCATTAGTTTTTTGCACTATTCAAGGCAAGTGAACAATTCTTTTCATTAATATATACCCCTAGTTGGAACAGTTTTATAGCAAACTAATTCCTTCCATAAGTTTTAGATTGATCTCAAGAGATTGTTCCTTTGGGATCATAGGGTGGATTTAAAATGCTTCTCCATGAGTGTCAGAAGTAATGTAACCTTTCAAAGGGAGAGATTTGAATAACTAACATTAAAACACATGAAAGTTTTGTCATAAATTGGTTGAATATATCTTTTTTAGGGAAGAACCAAGGTAACTACTGTTATTCAAATATTTTCACACAATAATTCATCTAGGTAGTATTAGAATAATATTGTTTTATCTGAATATAGGTTGTGATCTATTTCAAGCTTGGAAATAACTTGGAAACTATATTGGGACCTTGATGGTCCCAAAAAAGTTTTTGAATAGACTAGAAAGGGGGTTCTTTTACATTTATTTTGAGAAAAAGATGTCAATTCTTAAGATGTTGCTACATCAAAAAATGTTAATACTTTGTTTTCTAGATCAAGAGAATGCTTCAATATGAAAATAAAAGAGCTTTGTTGTTCTTCTCTCTCTAATGTTAGCCTATTATAAAGCAATATAATATTCATGTATTTGGAAAAGAAAAAAAAGTATTTTTAGCTTAATACTAGAAAAAAATTAGTTGGACAGTAAGAGCAAATCCACTTTATTCTTGACAAATAAATATCTTTTGTTAACAATAAAATATATTATATTATTTTGGTCAAACACAATAAAAAAAATATTGTGAAAAGGAATATGGGTCATTAGAGATGGCACTAAAGATATGCAAATCCCATTAGGCCTTATGCAAACAAATCTCCAAATTGAAACAAAAATACCTTTGAAAAATTTATGCTAGAAATGCTAAAAAAAAACACTAGTTTGTAACAAATTGTTAACATAATATTTAAAATTTTGACCTACATTGATAGACTTGTTAGTAGATTGCAGGAATGCTCAATCATGTTTGAACTTTCAACAGAAGCAAAAATTCCTAGAACAAGTATGCTTCAGTGTAGAAATGGAAACCTAAGAGACAAACCATATACACAACCCATGATCTCCATGATATTCTACTAAAGAAAGGTGCGGAAGCATGTCATACCACATTTTTATCTTTTAGTAGTAATGCTTCAATAACATAACACTAAAATTATTGCAAACACCACCACTAAAAACAATTGTAACTCTAGCATTAACCCTCACCCCAACCCTAAATCCAACACTAATTATAAGTTTGAACATAAACATAACCTTAACTAAACACTAGGTACTATAATAATAACCCTTACTCTAACCCTATTTGATCACCAATCTTAACTCTAACCATAACCCAAATCTAATCATAATCCTAACCCTTATTAAATCCTAACTCAAATCAAACCCTAACCATTAATTGTAATTCAAAAGTAGACCTTATTTTGTTTAAATTTTAATCCTAAATAAGCACAATCATTAATAATATAATAATAATATAATATAATAAATTGATATATAAATTGTGTCGAGATAGATTTTATTAGGGATACATTTTAATTTCTAAATTAATAATAAAATATACTAATTTAATTGAACCCTAATGTAATATTTTATTATAAATATATTTATTTATTAATTATAAAATAAGCCAATAAGAATTTTCTAATTTATATATTTAAATAAATAAACAATTACAATAATTACACTTACTCTAAATATACATATATTAATTAATATTATAATAATTAATTATTATAAAAATTAATAATAATATATTATTAATAATTATAGATATATTACATTATTAGTTAATATCTAATATATTAATACATATTTAATAATAATTCTTAAATATATTATTATTTATTATATAAATATATTTTTTTAATGGGTAAGGTAAGATTTGTATTAATTTTCAAAAAGAGTTTACAAGATTCGAGCCCTTGACTGTGGGTAGTATAGAACAAGACCTTGCATTGCTACACTAGTTGCAACCAATAAATTACCAAAACGGCCACCAAACTAACCAAAATGACCGAAACCACCAACCCCCCAGACAACTATATTGACATTAAACTAAACTAAAACACTATGCCATACTAGGCCCAAACTAGACATATAACAAAACCAACATGACTAGAAAACCATAAACCACTACCCCATTACTAGACATTCTTTTGTGCGAATACACAAAATTCATGCTTCCAGGTTGAGCCTGACATAGCAACCAAATGACATTTTTTCTTCAAAAATTATGCACTCGCACTAGCTGGCCTTTGATGTTCCACCAAAGCCATACCTCTAACATCCAGAAGGAAAGTGTAGAATTTCACCAGTGCATTTGGGTCCTCCAACAACCTAAGATCACAAGGCCAAGGGATGGCCTTTCCCCAAAGAAGCCGATGCTAGAGTTTTCTCTAGGCCCACCAACAAATCCACCCTAAAAAGATGCTTCATAATCACCCTTGCATCTGCCTTCGAAACCCCAACATCCAGAAGACCAGCCAGAACGCGTGAAGAAATGCATGATTTCAACCGATAACCTTTTGCTTCTACCATGAAACCCTTGCCGACCACACATTTCATTGTTGTAAAAGTTAAATAATCTAGACAACGAATTACCTGACTGAGACGAAGAGAGGAAATTGAGCCAAGAAAGGTCACCTGCCTCTTTGAGCTCCTCAACTGAATAGGAGTAACCATTTCTCCCATCTCCAATTCTGACGTCGAGACTAGGAGAATGAAATGTCCCATAACCACCCACACCTTGCCTCAAAAGCCAGAGGAGGTGGCAAAAAAAACCAGTGCTTAATGACCTAGGAAAACCATCCCATAACCATAAATGATGACCGGGTGGTGAGCTGTAGTAATGTAGGAAGCCGACAACAAGACTTGAAAAGATTGCTCACATGAGCAAATAAATGATGAAATCAACCTCCTAAGGAAGCCTCCAGAATGCCGACGAAGATCACATTCCCCAATCCACATCACTCGCCGATGTGTCTGCCACGTCCACGATTCACTTGTGGAGTGGCACCCACCCAACTTCCCACATTTATTATATAAATATATTATTAATATTAATATATAATAATTTTACTATTATCTCAATAATATTATATTATTAATAGAAATGAAATTATGAAAAAGGAAAAAATTGAAAAAGATATATTTTGATGTTATTTATATAAATTATTTAATAAGATAGATAGACTAATTATAACCATTTAACTCCTTAATATATATATCCTGAAATATCATAGATAATATATTTAGTTGTTGGCCCAACTATCACATAAAGAGTTACAATGAAAATTTTAAATGAAATATCATAGATGATAGATTTTATTTTGTACGATACTTTTTAATATATTTTTATACTCATTTTGCTTTGAGTAAACCGCTAATAACATAAACAATTTGGTATGCTAGCCATACTTATATTGGATTCTTCCCTTTCTAATCATCTTCTCTTAAATGGCTCACAAGATTTAAAATAGTTATACCTTCTTGTTTGATAGGCTACTATAGTACCCCCTCCAAGTTTATAGTCACTAGTTGGGGCATTAGTGGAAAAGATAGCAATTTAAAAAATGGTTAGTGGTTCCATGCTTGACCCCACTTCGACTAGACGATTGTTGTGCTCAATTTGTCTAAAAATCAAAGAACTAAATTGTCTTACTAATATTTAGTAGGAAATTCATAGCAACACGACCTTGTTTTATATAGGGAAGGGGATTTGATGTTGGTGGAGCATATGTTGTGTGACTACTCCATGTCATCCAAATATATGTCAGAGAAATCCACATCACCTTCACGAAGTGTCTATGAGTTTCCTACTCAATAATCTTCTTCCCTCTCATTTTTTTGCATGTTTTTCGACATGCATGGCTTGATTTTAGCAAGAGATAAAATTTGAGGTGTTTTGTGCAATGGACTAAGGGTGGATGCATGTTCAAGGCTTACTTGTTCACCACCACATCAATACAAAACAGTGAATGCACATTTAGCTCGTCATTCCTATTTCCTAGTAAATTCATTGCAATTAGATTAGATTCACAATGCAGTTAGATTAGGATGCTTTTAGTCCTTTGCATCACCATTATTAGAGGACCTCATTTCCTTTTGGCATGCATAATGGGATGTTCCATGGAGCACTTTGGCTTTGTTGTTGGTGAGTTTGTGAGCCACAGATTCTTCGTCATTTGACTAACTCATTATATTTTTCAACACATTCATCATAAAAGGAAAATATTTTTCAATGCTCGTGGTAGATTTTGTGGATGCAAACAAAGGTGAGGTTGTCTTCCAATCTCAATAAGTCAATGATCATGTAAAATTTTCATTACATTTGTTATTTCTATCTAATTTAATTAGTTTCAAATTGGTTTTAAATTTTTTAGTGATTTCATAGGTATTTAAAGGGGTTTTGTTTTTTATTTTTAACTACAATAAATGACTCCATGATACCTCCCACTCTACAAACCATAAAATAACATAAACCCAATGCGAAACACATTGAAATAAATAATCTATATATAAATGCAATGACTCCATTATACCTTCCACTCTGCATGTCTGTCATAAAAAATATATTAAATCTAGTTTGAAACCAATTGAAAATATATATATATATATATGGCTTTCAACAATAAGATGAATTGGATAAGGGTTATAAATGCTTCTATTATAATGATGTTTCAAATTATATATATAGGGTTATATACTTGAAACATAATTATAATATATTTTTTATAATAGTTACAAATATTTATATTATAATTATGTTTGAAGTTGTATACTAACTAATGAAATGCTAGAGGAAGAAAACTCAACCACTCAATCTCATTTATTTAGACTCAAACAAATTAGGACTCATTTTCCTTCACAAACCATTGATTTTAACCACTAAATCATGCAATCAAAGTTCCAATATTTTTCCAATCTCTCAAATACCTTGGAATTCATATGTTACCAAACTTAAGCCATATAAACCACTAACTAATGGCCTTTCAATGAACAAAACCCCAAACTTTGCAAACATAGTCCAAATCAACAATTAGGCCTTGTTAGGCCACCTACACAAGACATCTTCAAACTCCAAGCTCAAACCTCATTACCAAAGTCTCATACATGCCTAAAAATACCTGCACAACATGATTAGGTCATCTTCAAAACTTAACTCATTGTACTTCAATGAGCACCTACTCAAAACCTTCATCTTTGATTCCTAGGAATTAACTGTCACAAATCTATCGGGCTAGATCAGTGCACAAATGATCATAAAACCTTAAATCCATCAATCCTTAACTAGAAAAGGCTGCAAATACACCTTTACAACCATTCTCAATCACTGTACCCAAGTAGAGTGTCCATTTCAACAAAAAAATACAAAGAAATCCATTGTTCATTGTTACTTTACTAGATTTTCCACAAAACTTAGTACTAGGGCATCATGATTTCCATAGCAAACCATTGAATTCTAGTCTAAATCTTTAAAACATGAAAGGGAATACAAAAAAAATCCTTCTTACCAAAAATGAGCATTTTCCACCAGTCAAAACATGAGAAAAGAAATTTTCTTTAACATTGTTTACCCTTATTCAGGGTTTTGCTTGTTTTTAGAAAATAAGCCATATTTTGATCAAATTTGCATGGTTTTGAATGAAACAAAAAGGAAAATGTAGCAGACTCATAAATTAATCATTTCCAATGATTGTCCCTCCAAAATAAGACTGTACTTGGTTGTACAGTGCTCTACAAAACCAAATTACCAATCAAAATTAAGAAAACTCAGAGTTTTATTCATGTTTTTCTTTACAATACAAAAATCCTCACTTGCCTCGACCCATGTGAGGCTTATTTATACATTTAATATTCAAAAACTCCCTCCAAAATTGACTAACTACCCTCCAACTTCCACATGACTATTGAGTTCCTAGAATTTTTCATTTTTGCAATTACAACTTGACAACTTTTGTCAATTTCACCATTTTTGCACTTTTGAACCCCTAAACATTCTAAACACTTCTAAAATGACCTAATACATTTTTTGATGATCAAATATGACCTTATTCATCCTAAGCCAAGATTTGACACTCTAAACCCTTCAAAAACCTCATTTACACATTTTGCTCTCTTGAGCATTATTGACAACATTGCAACATTGTTTTACAAAAATCAACACCAAATACAATTCTAATGGTCTTTTTAAACCTTATTGATTCACTTCATGACCTTAAACTCCTAGATCAACCCATGACTCAATATTTTGATCAAATTTAGATGAAACTAATTGGGTGCTCCTGCACCACTAACATCCATATCTTTACTAAATATATATAAATTACATCGAGAGATATCATTATTTCAATATCTTTCTAATAAATCTTTAAAAATATTTTATTATTTTATTATTTGAATTTTTTTAAATAAGCCATTTTCATTTATGATATCAAAAATATAAAACTCAAAACATTAATTGTCATGATTTATTCTTTTTATGTACACTTTTTATTATTGATTTTATGAACACGGACTATCAAACCCCATTATTGTAAGTGATAAGCATCTCTCAACATAATAACCCTATATATATGGGTGTGTGTGTGCAATATGTGACTCCATGATACTTCTCAATTTGTATGCCATAAAAAAATAAATTAAACCCAATTTGTAAAATGATTTTGAATTAGGTTTATTTTTTTTATGTCATGCATATATATTCAATTTGAAAAAGGGTTATAAATATTTATATTATAATGGTCTTTCAAGTTATATATAACCCTTAATATATATACATATACATATACTTATATATAACATTTAATTGATATATACATAACGGATATATTTTTATTATAATGAGATTTCAAATTATATAGAACCTTTAACGTGTATATACATGTATATATATATGCATATATATGTATACATATATACATGTATCCACACACACACACATATATAACTTGAAACAACATTATAACAAAAATATTTACTAGCAATTGCACCTTGGTGTGCAATGGGTACGTTGAAAGCATGGAAATCCAATTAGGAAAAAAATTGGTGTGGTTTTTGCATACGTTTGTATAGAATGCAAGGTCAATTGGTATGCCATTTAGAAAATGATGTTGGTTGTACAATAAAGGTCTCAATGGAGAATTTTTCGCTTCAAATAAATTATGCATCCACTTATAGGGATCTAAATATGACCAAAACAAAACCTCTAAGTCAAAAAGATAATCAGGCTTCATTACCAAGAGAGTCCTGCTATGTTTTCAATAAGGAGAGAGAGAGAGATATATAGTAATAAAAAGAGGAAGAGATAGAGAGGGGAAGAGCATGTGAGAGAGAGGGGGTTAAGGAGATAGAGAGAGGTGGAGATGGACATGGAAATGGACGTGGAGAAGGAGAGGGGTATGGAGAGGAGAGAGATGAAGAGAGAGAGGAGAGGGAGATAGAAAGATAAAGATAGAAATGGAAAGTAATATATAGAGAGAAGTAGCGAGAGGGAGAGATAATGGGATAGGTATAGAGAGAGGGAGAGAGAGGATGGAGATAAATAAACAATGAGACAGAGAGAGGTAGAGAGCTTGATAAAGAGAGAGACAAGGAGATAGATAGCAAGAGATTAAGAGATATAGAGGGAGAGGGAGAGAGAGATATAGAGATGTATATAGATGGAAAGATATTTGAGTGATAGAGAGATATAAGGAGATATAGAGAGAGGGAGAGAGGGGAAAGAGAGAAAAATAAAGAGAAGTAGAGGTAGATGAATAGCGATAGAGAGAGGAAGAGAAATAAGGAGAGACATAGAGGGAGAGAGATATATGGGAAGAGAAAGAGATAGATATAGATATATAGTAAGAGAAATGGGAGGGAGGTAGATATAAAGAGATAGATAAGGGGATAGGGAGAGAGTGAGGGAGGGAGAGATGTGGATAGAAATAGAGAGAGAAGAGAGAAGTAGAGAGATATAGAAAGAGGGATTTATAAGGAGAGGGGGAGAGAGAAAGAGACAGGGATATAAAGAGGGAGGGATGGGAATATAGATATAGGCGGGGCAAGAATAAGAGATAACAAATGTTATAGAGACAAGTGATAAAGAGAGGAAGAAAGATAGAGATAGAGATAGAGATAGAGATAGAGATAGATATAGAGATAGGGAGGAAGAAATAGGGAGTGTGTGTGTGTGGAGAGAGAGAGAGATGCATATATTGAGAAAGTTAAGGGAAGATAGATATGCAAGAAGAGGTAAGGAGAAAGAGATAGAGAGGAAGATAAAGATATAGATGGAGATGGAGATAAGAATTAATATATGAAGAGGGAGAAAGAGGGAGAGAGAGGGGGAGAGAGGGAGAGGTGGAAGGAGAGAAGAGGGAGAGGGATAAATAGAGATAAAGAGGTAGAGACAAAGAGAGAATGAGAGGGGAAATGAAGGGATAGAAAGTAAAGATATGGAGTAATATTTAGAGAGAGGTACAGGGAGAACGAGGAAAGAGGAGAGAGAGGAGGGAGACAAATAGGGATATATAAAGAGATTAAGGGAGAGAGATATAGGGAGAGGGAAAGAGAGAGGTGAAAGGAAAGAAAGATAGAAGGGAAGGTAAATATATAGAGAAATAAGGGAGAGAGAGGAAGAGAGATTGAGAGATAATGAGAAAAATAGAGATAGAGAGGGAGACAAATAAATAGAGAGCTCTCTATAGATATGTCCTATCTCACCTCTCTCTCTATATCTCTTCCTTTCTTTCTCTTTTTTCTCCCTTTGCCTCTCTATATCTTATCTATATCTCCCTCTCCCTTCTCTCTTCTTGTCTCTTTTTTATTGATCTATTTTCCTCCTTAAGTATGCACAATGGGTACACTAAAGAGGTCTTAAAGGTGAATTGTCATATCCTTAATCAAATGGCATGATACCTTGAGCATAAATCCATAGGGACACATGCCATCTTTGGATTGTTGGCACAAAATGACTAATCAAAAGTTTTCTTCTCTCTCTCAAACTTTTAATTTAGATTTTAAATTTTAAATTTATTTTATTATATAAATTAAGATTTAAAATATATTTATTTATAATAATTAAAATTATAATAAGATAATTAATTCTAAATTAAATTAATTATAATAATTAATTATTTTAAACTTTAAATTTATTTTATTATAGAAATTAACATTATAATAATTTTTTTTAGATAATTACTTATTTTTAGGTTCCTGCAATCTCCCACTCTTGCAATTCAAATTTTCTGGCCATGTTTGTAGGTTTTGGGGAGGACTCTGCCTCCCCTCAGCATGACCACCCTCCCGATACAGAAAAGATTCGCATCCCTCATGTTTTTGTTGTGACACATGGGGATGCGGGGTTCGTGTTGAGTGTGTGCAAACCACAAATGATGATTCCCACTGATGGGGACAATGGCAATATTAACGAAGATGACTTCTCCAAGGCTAACTGGAAGAGTGCCTTTATTGGGACTAGCAATAATGATTTTGAGTCCATCATCCTGGACATTGTTCAATCTGAAGAGGGAACCAAGATCTACTTACTGGACATAATCATGGACGAGGTTGCCTCCTCATTGCATCTAGCACTGGTGGGGAGATTCTTTACTTTTAGGCCCACCATTGACATGGTCCGTAGATGGGCTAATGGTTGTTGGAAGCTAGAAGGCAGTGTGATTTTCTCCACTATGCCTGGAGGTTTATTCCTCTTCTGAGAAGGACTTGATCTATGTGCTTATGGGTTCATGGGCTTATGGCAAACATTTTTAGCTTTGGCCAAATGGAAATCGGGCTTTGATCCGTCTGCAGAACTTAATTGAATGGCTCATGTGTGGGTTCGCATGCCTGGTCTCCCACTGGAATTTTGGGATGAACAGATCTTTCGTTGGATTGGTAACTCCTTTGGTAGTTATGTCTCTATGGATGTGGTCACTCTAAATCCAAGTTAGTTTTTGCTTGGTTTTGTGTTAATGTAGCCATTAACAAGACTCTCCCCAACTTTATAACTCTAAAATCTAAATGGGGAAAATGGACCCAAGCCCTTGTTAATGAAAACGCCACTTTGTTATGTCAAGAATGTGGGAAATAGGGGCATGTTATTGTGGACTGCAAAGCCCCAACGCTGAAGGAACCCTTGTTGAAAGGGATAAACCCATCCCTTTCATCTGGGGAGGGGAAATATAAAAGATCCCCAGTTCTAGTGATGCTCTGGAGAACACCAACTCCAATGAGATGGATGATTATCCATTTACTGAAGGTCTGTATGAGATGATGAAATCCCTTGGCCCTGGGGTTTAGGAGAATACTATTGGGGAGGAATAGGGGAAGTCCCCTGGCTTCCTAGGAAGGTGAAATCTCCCCACTGAGGGATTTGGGTCTTTCTCCTCATGGTTTGGATTTGAGGGCGGAGTGTAAGACTATTGTTTCTCCTTTGTCCTCTATGTGCATGGACATAGGGAACACAGATAATGCTAATGTTGCTACTAACCAACCTCATGGTGTGGCTGGGGAGAAAATTGTTGTTACTATTCAACAACACTTGGAGATAGGGATAGTTACCCCTACAAAGCCCATGAAAGAGAATGACACCTTATGCATTTACACTTCTCAACCAACTGGTGTGGATGACCTAGCTGGGGAAGTCGCTGAATCTGTGATTCTCACTTCAGACTCTAAGCCCTCTACCTCTAAATCTCAATTGGATGGGGTTAACAATGAAGACTGGAAGACTCAAAAGAAGAAAACAAGAACTAAGAAAGTTGATGTGGGGACTAATAACAGAGTTGGAAGGACCCAGAGAGACTGTCAAGGCACAAAGCTACAACAAGGGAAATTTCCAATGGACGACAGTCAACCCTGGACTCAACCCATCGTAACAAAAAATGAAGTTCCTCTCATGGAACATGAGGGGGCTGAATAGTCCCCAAAAACAATTTGCTCTCAGGCAATACATTATGGATCTTAAAATTGATGTCCTCCTTCTACAGGAAGTTAAGATGACTTATTAGAATTTCTCCTCAATAGCTAATAAAATCTGGTTGGGTTCCTCCTTCTTCTATAGAGAAGGGAATGGAGCCTCTAGAGGCATTTCTACTATGTGGAATCCTACAAAGATTGATGGGGAATCCTATGCGTTTTCCCATATTTACCTCGCTGTGACCCTCAGAGCTGATAATTACACTTGGAATCTATTTAATATCTATGCCCGAATACTTGTGGAGGAAGGAAAAGTATGTGGGAAGAAGTCTTATCTTTAATTTTGGAAGATAAAAATTCCTTGTATATGGTGGCTAGTGACTTTAACTCCCCTTTGTTCCCTTCAGAGAAACTTGGTGGCCTAATGGACTACAATGACAACATGAGCGACTTCTCAAAATTCATCAACAGGTTTGGCTTGTTTGAATTGGAACTACAGGGTAATCCTTTCACTTGGTCTAACAATCAGAAAGGTAACCACCTTATTTAGGTTTGTTTAGATAGAGTGATGGTCTCTGTTGGTTGGGATTTGGGGTGCAATTCTTCTCTTAGTGCTCTCCCTAGGACTATTTCTGATCATAGCCCAATTCTTCTCCAATGGTTGAATAAGCCTTTCTTTGGCCCTCACCCCTTTAGATTTGAGATTATGTTGATGACACATCCATATTTTAGAAATTGCATAAAAAATTGGTGGAGCCATCTGATCCAAGGGTCAGCTATGTACAAAATCTTCCAAAAACTTGATCTCATTAAAAAGGAAGTTAGAGGGTGGTCCAAATCTACCTTTGGTGACATTTTTAAGCAGAAAAGGGAGATTGGGATTAAGCTTGACAACATCCAAAATCTAATGGCCAAGGGTAATCTTCTACAATCATTGCATGAAGAAGAGGAAGTTTGGAGGAGGAAGTGGAAAGATAATTTAATAAAAGAAGAAATATATTGGAAGCAAAGGTCTAGAGTGCAATGGTTGAAGGAGGGTGACAGGAATTCAATTTTTTTCCACAGGAGAACTAGCAGACACAAGAAAAGAAACACCATCAAATTCTTATGAATGAAGTTAATCAAGAGGTTACTGATGAAGATAAAATTGGTGAAATAGATGAACACTATTTTAGACATATATACTTGGATAATGGCAGTTGCCTCTCCACTGACGTGCATGATAGACTTTTGAGTCAACTCCCAACTATTGTTAGTGTAGAGGACAATTTGCAACTCTTAGCCCCTATTTCAGAGGATGAAGTTAAGATGGCAGTGTTTGCTAGGGGTGCCTATAAGGCCCTCGGGTCAAATGGATTTCCTCCGGCTTTCTTTCAGGAATATTGGGGCATTGTTAGCTATGACTTGACCATGGCAGCCAAAGACTCTTTCAGAACTGGTAAGTTGCTGAAAAAGTTTAATAATACCTACATTGTATTAGTCCCCAAAATTCAGGACCCGAAGTGTATGGCTAACTTCAGACCTATAAGTCTATGCAACATTGTCTACAAGATTTTCTCTAAAATCTTGGTCAACCAACTAAAGGCACTTCTGGACAAGATTATTAGTAGATTCCAAAATGGATTCATCCTAGGAAGACAAATCCTTGATGCTACTATTATGGCCCATGAGATTATCCACTCTATGGAAAAAAGTAGGAATCAAGGTATGACTTTCAAGTTGGACATTTCTAAGGCATATGATAGAGTCAGATGGAAATTTCTTTACTTGGTTTTATCTAAATTTGGCTTCAACGATAATTTAATTGGGATTTTTAGGGAATGTGTTGAGTCGGTCCACTATTCTATACTAGTCAATGGGATTCCTTGGGGATTCTTTAAAGTTGGAAAAGGCATCAAGCAAGGTGATCCTTTATCACCCTATCTTTTCATTATGGTTACTGAAGTCCTTAGTTGAAATTTTCTATATCTTTCACTTACAGGTAGGATTCAGGGAGTCAAAGTTGCCTCTACTCTACCCCCCTCGGTTCTACAACAATTTGTGGATGACACTTTCCTTTTTGGAATTTCTTCAGTGGTTGAAGCTAGGGAATGGAAAGGACTCCTTCATGACTATGCTAATGCCTCCGGGCAATGCATCAATTATAAAAAAAGTAGTATCTATTTATTTAACACCAAGGTGGATTTGCAAGCTAAGATCTTATCTATCCTGGGCTGTCAAAGTGCTTCTCTACTGGGAACTTACCTTGGATTCCCCCTCACTGTGAAGGAGGTTACTCCAGTTTTTTGGAATAATATTCTGGAGAGGATGCAAAAGAAGCTTGTGGGATGGAACGGTAAGCTCCTTAGTAGTGCTGGTAAATTGCAATTGCTCTCAACCTCTCTCCAAGGGATCCATGTCTATTTCCTCTCTTTTTAAAATTATGAGCTCCATGGTAGAGAAACTAGAAAGAATCCAAAGGACCTTCCTGTGGAATGGTGTTGAAGATAAAAAAAGATTGGCTCTTGTCCATTGGGACACTGTTTGCCATCCTAAATGTCAAGGGGCTCTAGGGATTAGAAAGTTAACTAATTTAAACAAAGCCCTCATTTCCAAAATAGGCTGGAATCTAGTGGCTGGAAAAGTTGACTGGTGCAAAATTATGAGGGCTAAGTATCTAAACCATGGATGATTTTCCAAGGCCCTTGACTTGAATGGTCTTCCCACTAGGTCAAAGATATGGAATAGTATCCTCAAATGTAGATCGCTTATTAAGGAAGGCCTTAAATGGAAAATTGGCAATGGGAGATTAATAAGATTCTGGGAGGACTGATGGATTGGGGACAAACCCCTCATTGACAACAGTTTCAATATACTAAGGGAGTGGGCTATGCCCTTCTTTGGCACTTATATTGCTGATTATATTACCCCTAGAGGTAAATGGGAAAACCTTGATCAAAGTTTCTTAGACAGGCCTGACCTTCTGGCTAAGGTTGTTGAGCTTCAATCCTTAATAAATAAAGTGAGACTTCCTCTTTTTCTTAAGGAGGATAAGTTATTTTGCATGAAAAACCACACAGGGGCCTTTTCAGTGAAGACTGCTTACTATATGCTGTTAAATTTTGATGGCGATGAAAATTGTTGGAAGAAGATTTGGAATCCACAACTCATCCCAAAGATTAACTTCTTTTGGTGGGATTCTATTCATGGTAAAAAATTTAATTTGGACAACCTTGTCAAAAGGGGTTTTCAACTTCCCAATAGGTGTACTCTTTGTAAATAGGAAGCAGAGACAATCTCCCATCTTTTCATCCATTGTCAATTTGCTTCCCAAGTTTGGAAAAATGTCCTTCATAAGCTCAACATCCAATGGGTTTTTTGCAAGGATATTCAACAATTTGTTATTAATTTGAGGTTCCCTTCAAACCATTCCCTTATCAGGCAACTCTGGCAACAAATTTTTCCTCATTTGTTGGTGTCTGTGGAAAGAGAGGAATAACAAAATCTTTAGGGATAAGGAGAGTAATGTTGATAGTGTGCTGATAACCCTTAATAAACTCCTATTGGACAACATCTCTGTATGTACATGGAAGACTCCTAGTAGTCCCCCAACTGATTGGGACAATGCAATTGCTAGAGTTTGGAAACTTCCTAGGGACTCACAAGTTTGATAATTCTAAGAAGGTAGCTAGATGCAACACAAAATGGGAAGTTCCTAGACCACCCTGGTACAAGCTAAATTTTGATGGGGCGGCCAGAGCTGGGAAAGCGGTTGGGGGTGGTGTCATTAGGGATCATAATGGCAATATGATTCTAGCTTACACAGGGAATTTAAAAGAACACATAAATAATCAGGTGGAAGGTATGGTGCTTCTGTGGGATCTTAAGATTGCGCTATCGATCAACATCTGAACCTTGGAAATCGAGGGTGACTCTCAATTGATAATTGAAGCCATGAAAGGTAAAATGTGAGCTGGATGGTTAGTTCAAGGGATAATCAATGATATTAGATCTCTCCTTACTCGGTTGGAGGAGTTCACTCTGCAACATGTTTTTAGGGAAGGAAATGCAGTTGCTGATAGTTTGGCTGCTTTGGGACTTGATTATGACGGCCTAAGTTATTGGAGGAGGGAATTCTCCTTGCCTCTTTTTATGTTGTCCCTCCTGAAGAGTTAATCTTGCTTAGTTCATGATGGAAGCTAAAAAAATTGGCTTTTTTTCCCTAGCTTGGTGCTTACTAACTTTAGTTAGTGGTCTTGGCGGGGTTTTAAATTTCAAAAACTGGTCATTGTTGTATAGGAAGGCCTATGAGAAGGAAATGCCATGTGGCATGTACTTTTTTTTCCTAGACACCACCGTGACATTTCATGATGAATCTAGTGGCCGGAAGGCTCATTATATTTTGAACCCCTTCAATTTTTGTGTCATCTCCATTGGCCTCATAGATTTTTTTTATTGTATGTGACATTTGGATTTATTAACGCACCCATTTTTTATCATGTGATGGAATTCTCACATGAGGAAATTGCTAGTTTTGAGTTCAATATAGGGAGTGGCACTAATTGTAATAATTTTGTGGATTGCTAGTTTTTTTCTTGTTATTATTTCATTGTGGTCAACTCTAAGTTGGGGTTTTATTGCAATCACTCTGCAATTCTCATTCTCACTTATCTTTCTCCTAACATTTACTCTGCAATTGCTTTCTCTTACCACCATTTGCTTGTCAGGGCATGGGCGGAGACTATGTTCATGGTGAGCCTGATAAATTTGATGAATGGAAGAGGGATGACACCGTTTGGCATATTTGCAAAGAGGGAGGAATTACCTAGTTCATGGAATGTATGTCGGGGTTTGACGAAAGCCTCTCTAAATAATTTTTCACCTCTTGGTCCACAAGAAGGGTGAAAATGGGGAGTATTTCCTTTGAAGTGAACGAGGAAGTTATTGTTAAGGCCACTGGTATTGCAATAGATGGGCAAAAATGGAAGAAAATGAGCAAAGTGTCTGACTATGCTAGCCTCAACCAATTCTTCTGTGGGGACGAACAACTTGTCAAACTTCGTGGTGGCTACAACCACGAGCAACTTCTAGAACCCTAGGATAAAGTGTGCATGGTTGTGATGAAGTATTTCACTCTTGAGGGGAGATTTAGTGTGTATTACTACTACCATTTTCCTTTTCTTAATCATCTTAGGAATCACAACAATATTTCAATTCCATTTTTTCTTTTGCACTCTCTAGAAAGTACTGTGAAAGATGTTATTGAGGCTATGAATTTGGGTAGGAATTTTACCATTTTGCACAAGGGGCTTATGTTTAGGCTTTATCATTTTCACCTAGCCCTCTATCCTCCTCAACCCATTATTGTTGAAGAAGCCCCTGTCTATTCTACTCCACCGTCAGCCAATATTATGGATATCCCTAGCCCCAACAAGAAAAAGTGTATTAAAAACCCATCCCTGAAAACCCCTCCCTAGGACACATCCTCTAATGTTGGGTCTGTTGAAAAAAGGAAGGACAAGAAATGTAATGCCCTAACCCCCAAAATTAAAGCCAAAGCTTCAAAGAAAACTAAATTTAGGCTACAAAAAATTGACACTGACATTGAAATCACTGAGGAGACCAACACTCCTCACAAGTCTAGTAGACTAGTTTTCCTAAAAAAGAGAAGAGTCCCAAGGAGGCCTTAGAGTCTGATAATGGAGGGGAAAGTGAGAACAAGAGCAAGGATGAGAAGGATGTGGAGGAGGAATCCCTTTTTTCTTTTGCAAGTAGCTCCTCCCATGTTTTTGAAAGTCCAAAAATGGGTTCTTTGGGTCCTTCTAGTGTTAGGGCCAAGGGGGTTATGACTAGGGCCTTGACCATTGCTAAAGGGAAGGCCCCCATGGAGGAAGCATGTAGCAAACAGGACACAGTCTGGGAGGAGGTTGACAAACTTAAAAACAAAATGGATAATCTAGAAAAACAACTTCATGATGTCACCCGCTTTGCTTTGAAGATCATGCACATATCTGCCACTACTATGTGCCTATTGCAGAAGGATAATTCCACTGACAATGTGGAGGAGGACACCGACCGCAAGGAACTTCTCAAGTTCCTCACCGAGGATTGGGCTACTATAACCCTATTCAAGCCATGGAGAGGAAAGAAAGATTAGCGATGCAGGATGTTTGGCATTTTGGTTGGGAATGGCCTTACTGGCCTTCATGGCTTTTTGAATTCTCTATTGATACTTTTATGGTTTATATGTTTAATTCTAACTGGTATGGCCCCTGGTGGGCTTTGGTTAAGACTTTTAAATTTGGGTTTCATGATGGATATTATTACTAGTATAGTCAATGGTTTAGCAATATATACTTTTTATACTCATGCTATGTGTAGGTTGGATAGTTTCTCAAGATGTTGGTTGGTACTATGGTTACCCTGCTGATCATTTTGATGTGGTTTTTGATATGGAATGGTTAGGGTGTTTGGTTTAGTGTTTTGTTTGTTGTTAATGTGTTGATGATGTTATTCCACTGATGATCACCCATAGGGCCTTGTATTAAAGGGACAACACCCTAGTTTTGCTGCTTTTTATATCAAAAACATTATAATAAAATAATTAATTATAAATTAAATTGATTCTATTTTTTTTTTTTTTGTAATTTCATAAGAATACACAAATAATTAGAATAAATTTAAAACTTAAGTCTAAATTATAAATTAAAATAGCGTAAACTAAATGCAAAGTCAAAATATATCAAAATACAAATATTAATAGTAAATAACAAACTCATAAGGTAATAAATAATTATATAAAAAAGTAAAACTTATTTTAAATTTATTAGAATTGAAACATTAGTAAAATATAATTCTATTTTTCATTTCAATCTTCTAAACTTCTTTTCTTTTCTTTGTTTTTAAATCAAAACGCTTGTTTTTAAAATTCTTTTATGTTCTTTGTTTCTAAAACAAAAATACTTTTAAATTGTTAAATCATTTTAAATTAAAAAAAAAAGTTATTAGAATTGAAATATTAATAAAATATAATTCTATTTTTCATTTGAATCTTATCAACTTTTTTTTTTCTTTTTTAAAACAAAAATACTACTTTTAAATTGTTAAATCATTTTAAATATAAAAATAGAGATGATGTTTTAGATTAATTTCATCGTCTTGCATCTTTCTCCTTAATTCTCAATTGTTGATTTCAAAAAGTAGGTTGTCCATTTCATATAAGGAATGCCTTCGGCATAATAACACTTTTGTAAACTAATTGAATAATATATAGACTAATATTATGATACACACACATGTGTGTGTGTGTGTATCATAATATTAGTCTATATATTATTCAATTAATTTACAAAAGTGTTATAAATATTTCTATTATAATGTTGTTTCAAGTTATATATATGTGAGTGTGTGTGGATACATGTATATATGTATACATATATATGCATACCACAACACAATGATTTACGTGAGGAAAACCCTTTCAAGAGAAACCTTTAAATCATTTGAAAACTTTAGATTTACTCTTTAGAAGGAATACACATGTATTTCTACTATAATCATCAATAAATGAAACATAATATGTGGATTTTGCAATTGAAGGAACATTTACAAGACCAAACACATCAGAATGAATAAGATCTAATACACCACAAGATTTATGAGAACTCGAGTAAAATTGAACATGGTTTTGTTTTTCATAAATGCAATGCTCATAGAAATCAAATTCAATATTACAACCAGACAAGCCTTCAACCAGGTTTTTATTTTTCAAGGTCCTTAGACCCTTTTCTCCAATGTAGCCAAGTCTCTGGTGCCATAACATAGTTTTCTTTGTAGGTAACTTTGATTCAAAAGAAAGAGAACCCTTAGGTACCCATAAGCCATGACCATTTGCTAAAGATGAAACCCTCACCTCTTCCATAGACTTTCTTTTCATGAAAGTACTATTGAGCTCAATATTGCATGCATCAAGCTTATACAATGTGCCATATCTGACACCTCTAGCAATCACCATAGCACCTCTAACCATCCTACATCCTGCATCAGAAAATACTACTTGCACACTTGCATCTATTAGTTTGCTCACAGATAATTTTTTTTATTCAAATTCAAGGATATGCAACACAACATTAATCTTTTTTATTATAACATTGGGAAACTTGATTCTAACTTTACCATTACCAACAATATTTAAATAAGATTCATCACCCAAGTACACCTTACCTCCATCAAATTCTTCATATTCAAAAAACCAATCTCTATTAAAGGTCATATGGAAAGATGCACCTGAGTCAATTAACTCTGCATCATTACCTGCATGAGTTGTCAAAGTTACAATAAATGCATCACCATCTTCCTTCTCTCTATCTCTTTCTCCTATGGGGGAACATTTCTCATACTTATGTGATAGAAGTAGTCCTTGGGGGGTCATCATAATTCCTTCTATCTTCTTCACTTGTGCATTTTATTGCATCATTATCATTTGGAGAGGGGCTTTTATTTCCCACTAGGTTTTTATCCTTTACTCCACTTTATGAGATATTTGTACATGAGCACCTAACATGGCCTCGTAGTTGGGACTCATCATTGTGCATACATTACTCCCTAAGTTGCACTTAAGGGGGGTGTTAGTGTAAATAGTGTCTTTATCCATCTAGATAGGATATCACCTTTCTAAAATTGACCTTTTCATACTTAGCTTAAGTTTACTTAGGATTCTTTTGATTTTTGTCTCACTTTTATAGCATTGAGACGTGTCTTCATGATTCCTCATGACTTGAGACAACTATTGCATGTACACTTACCACTTGCTCACCCACTTGTCAAGTGATCTCATAAGTGTCCCATCTTTGGAGGGGTAGTCAGAGTTTCACCCCTACCTTCTCACCTCCTCATCCTTGCCTATATATATACATATACATATATATGTATATATGTATATATATATACATAAATATATATATATACATATGCATATATTAGAAACATGAACATAATAGTATTATAAATAACAATTCCCTCAATAACATAACATAATGGTATCTAGACAAACTTGGTTCATTGTATGTATATGGATGACTTTGAAAACAATGACAACAACAAAATTGCATGTAATCTATCATGTTGTTTTAACTTTAAAATGACCACAACACCCAAAAAAAAGTGTTCATCCCTTACAAGTTAACATTGTTATCAATCCAACCATGGCGGAAAAGAGAATCTAGATGACAACATGAGGTTTGTTGATGTGTTGTTGCTTGGTGAACCTTGTCCAACTAATACAAAAACATCTTGGATGCAAGGGCAATCTTGTATCAATCAAAAACTAATAATTTTTAGTTATATTTTGTTTTATTTCTATTGGTTTTTAGGTTGTTTCTTCATAATAACTTTGAGAGACAATTTGACCAAATTAATGACATCACCATGTGTAAGAGCTTAATGGGTATCTAAAATTCATATTTGATGAATATTGGGAAAAGTTTGGTAAAGTTATGGATTTTTGGGTTTTTGGTTTGCTATTAGATTTGTGGACTTCTGAACTACAATCAAACTTGCAGGACTTTGGTGTTGAATTGGATAAATTCAATTCTAATGATTGATTTAGATGAACTTATCCATATTTGTAAGAAACTTGTGGCCAACTATCTTTGCAAGGACTTCTTGCTCATTTTGACATTTTCAAGAACTTCACATTTGATTAAAGTTTGTAAGGATTTCATTCCCAAGTCAATTTGTGAGCAAATTTGATTGAACTAGATGATGAAACTATTGTCACATGAAATTGCACCATGCTAAACACAAAGTTCAACATTCCAATGACACAGTGGAAACAACCTCAAGGTGTGGGACTTTTGTGCATATGAGATTGAATCCTCAGAGAAGGTTGGCTTCCTCTTTTGATCCAAGTGCAATGTGTTGGTCCAACCCAAGACATGAAAACCTACCACTACCCTACTCTAACAGCTCACAGGGAAAAGGAGAGAAGGAATGCATGAAAGGGAAATGGAGGTGGTACACCAAGATGGAAAGTTGTTTCTTCTTGGTTGAGATTTCAGAAAAACACATTGAAGAAGGACTAGGGGACTCACACAAATCTTTATTTGGTCGATTCCTAAAGGCAAGCACTGAGGTTAGGGTTTGACAGGGTGTTGGAAGGAAAAGGATATTCTCAAATAGGAACTATAGATTATTTAAATCAAACATACATGCATGTAAAGAGAGAACAAACACTTAGATATGTAGGTAATGAACTTACACAAACATAAACAAGATAGTAAGAGGCAAGCTTGATCAATTTGATTGATGTAGAGGCAACAAGCCAATCTTTACAACTACAAAATGCAAAATGCAAGTCTGCCAAAGAAAAACCTTGGAGGAGCCAGAGGAATAACAACCCTTGAAATGAATACAATTCTTTCCTTTATAGATCAGGCATAACTTG
>VDFB02380440.1:0-13890 GCA_007258455.2 Sequoia sempervirens | reverse complement strand
TTACCATTATTCTTTAGGGTTTAGGGTTTAAGTTTAGGTTTACAGTTATGACTATTGCTATGATTATGATTATGGTTATGGTTAGGGTTAAAGTTATGGTTATGAGAAATAAAATAAGGGTTAGCATTAAGATAAATAAAATTAGGGTTAGGTTAAGGTTAGGGTTAGGGTTAAGATGTTAGGTATAAAAAAAAGGTCTAAATTTAATATTAAGTCATAGTTGGTTATAATGAACGAGAGAAAAAACAAACTATAATTATTTCTTGTTAGAAAACAACCATCTATGACTTAAACTTAAATTTAGAGATTACCTAAACCCCAACCATAAGCATAACCCTAATCCCAAACCTAACCAAAAACCAAACACACAACCTAACCCTACCCCTACCCCTAACCTTAACCCTATGTTTACTCCTAAACCTAACCCTTGAACTAATCCTAACCCCAACCATAACCCAAATCCAAAAATAACCCCTAACTGTATCCCCAAACCTATAAACTAAGCTTACATATAGCCTTAAACCATAAACTATAATTGTAAACCTCACCTAATCCTAACCTTGACCATAAACCATGATTGTAACCCTAACCACAACACTCTTATTATTAAATTCAAATACTCATCTTTGATTAAACACCTGAATTAACCATAATCATAACCCTAAATCTAATCATATCCCTACCCCTAACCCTAACCCTAACACTAACCCTAAACCTAATAATTAAATAATTAAAAAATAATGTAATATTTACTTTATAATAATTATAAGATAATTTTAACAATAATATAATAGTAATATTATATATATAATGACATATTATTAATCAAATATTACTAATATTAATAATAATGTAATTAAATTGAAAATATAATAATATTTTGGTAATTATAATAGTATAATACTTATATTAAATAAATAATAATATAATACTAACATTAATAATAATAGAATATTATCATTTAATAATATTTTAATATAATATTATCGAGTGTGTGTTGCGATTGTTAGGTTAGTGTTATGGTTAGGGTTAGGCTTACAATTAGGAACAGGGTTAGTGTTGGGAATAGAATTGGAATTAGGGTTATAGTTTAGGGTTACGATTAGGATTATGGTTAGGGTTAGGGTTTAGGTTAAAGTTAGGGTTAATTTACGGTTATAATTAGGGCTAGGGTTAGATTTATAGTTATGGTTGTGGTTGGGATTACATATGAAATCAGGGTTAGGGTTTAGAGTTACAGCTAAGATTATGGTTTATGGTTTAGGTTAGCGAAAGGTTAAGGTTATGATTATGGTTAATGGTGAGGGTTATGATTATGGTTAATGGTCAAGTTAGGGTTATCATTAGGGTTAGTTTTTTTATAAATTTTAGGCTTCTATAATAAATCTTGGTATTACAATTTAACTCGTGTTAGGGTTAAGGTTATGGTTAGTGTTAAGGTTATAGTTATGATCTTGCTGCTGATCTGATTAGATTAGAAAGCAGAGTTGCTGGGGTTAAAGCCATGTTAGATTTATGGTTAGGGTTAGGATTTTGGGTTATTGTTAGGGATTTGGTTAATGTTAAGGTTAGGGTAGGGCTATGAGAAATAGGTTTAGGTTTAGGGTACAATTTATATTTATGAGAAATAGGTTTAATATAGGTTAGGGTTATGAGAAATAGTATATTTTTTTAATAATAAAGCTTGGGGTTAGGGTTACTGATAGGGAGTGGGGTTGGAGGAATCAATCACTGATTCCTGCCTAGGCCTTTCCTTATAAGACCTTCTTGGTGCTCTGCTTCACCAATCTAACCTATAGGCCCTTCCTCATGGCTAGGTGCCCTTGGTTTGTCTGACCAACCCCTCTTCTATCAATAAGTTGTCCTTCTACCAAGTCCACCTTGGTTCATTGCCACAACTCTTCCTTAGCCCTTAATCTGCCCTAAAGGCTAAAACCTCCAAAACGTTGAACACAACTTTGAAGGGGTGTGAGGGTGATACAAAGGCTTCAAAACATCTCATATTTTTCTCTTTAAGACCCTCCTAACTCCACTTAACTATCACTTACACCAAACCCTACTTTTGGGATACTAGCCTAAGAGCCCAATTAGGCCTCTGAACAAGGATAAAATGCAATTTCCTTTAAAACCCACTAAAGAATTAGGTTCTTTTTCAAGAATTGGTGTTTCTTATGCCTATGCCTCAAATATTTTTAGGGTTTTAGCCCTATACAGGCCGTACACAGTCCATATACAAAAATGGTCAAGAACCCTAAGGTTTTAGCTACTCAAAGCTATTTTTGGACTGTCAAAAAGTTCTCCTACTAAATGAATTGATAAACCCTCTTCCTAATCACCATGCTTATTCAAGACCTCCCCCTAAATTCTCCAAAAAGAATATCTCCAAGGTCTCATTTCCCCTGCAAGTTATGGACCTTTTACTTCAAGTCTGCCCCAACCAGGCCTACACTGGCTCGCCTAGGGCATCATCATGCTGGCAGCTCCTGCACTCAAACAAAACCTACAACCTACCATATTTACAAAGAGGGAGCCTAGACACAAATCCCAAAAGGCCGTACAATTTGTATGGTGGGAAGGTGCTCTAGGACTCCATTCTTCCAAAACTACCTGTTACAGGCCTAAAAAAGACAGAAAAGAAACTATATACAAAAAAAAGATGCAAACAGTCTGCAAAGGTAATTGAATGGCACACCAAACTAGTATAGAGTTAACACTACATACTACCCACAAAAAAATAGCAGAGTTATTTCATTTAAAGCTCAATATGATCACAAAACACAGAAAATTGTCTTTTGAACGTTGTTTTCCTTAGCTTCTCAAATGCAACTTCAAAAATAAAACCTCTAACCTTATTCCATGGTTGAGGCATGCCTTAAATAGGCCATCAAAACAACTTAGATGCTTGGGTCGAGCTCATGGATGACCTAGTGGTGAGTGTTGTAAAACACACTGTGTTTTCTAACCCCTTGTCAACTTTTGACAACTTAGCAAATTGGTGTTGCAAAACTATTTAAGACTTGTCACCTTCTTTCCCAAAGTTCAAAAACAACCCAAAGCACCCAACACAATGGTCAACATGACCCTATGAAAAACAAAACCAAAACTAACCCTCTAGGTTTCTTCTTTACCTAGGAAATTGCATGTCTTCCTTAGGTGCTCCTGCACCATTCTCCCCCTCTCAGCACAAACAACTAAGGAATTTTAGGAGAGATCAGAGACATATCAATGCCTTGTTTCTTAAAGTCTGCTTCTTCTACCCAGGTAGCTTCAGATTCATTTATGTTCTTCCATTTGACAAGATGCTCCATGTACACCTTGTTCCTTGTAGCCTTCTTCACTCTTGACTCCAAGATTTTCTCTGCTTGTAGCTTCTCTGGAGTTGGTATGGACATGTTGCTAATGTCCTTGAAGATCTCCTTACTGTCCTGATCCAAATCCTTGAGTGTCCCTTTATACTTGTTCAAATCAGCAACATTGAACACCGGTGAGATTCCTAGATCAGTAGGTAATTCCACCTTGTATGCATTCTTGCCATACTTGGCCAATACCTTGCAGGGACCCACTCTCTTTCATCTCAAGAACTTGGTTTACATTCCCTTTCCTCAAGTAACCTTTGATTTTGTAAGGTGGACCATAACATAGTCCCCTACTTGAAATTTCATTATCTTTCCCATGTTCACCTTTCCTTCACTCTTTGTGAAAATTCAGCATCGCCTTTCTTGACCTTCTCATCTCCCCTGTGATCTTTCATGGTTTGATCAAGTCCTTCAGAGATGTCCACTGCTTCCGTATGATGGTCTTTTGAGTTCACAAATGCCTCTTAAAGGCATCCCCATACACAACCTCAAAAGGACTTTTTCCCTCAGAAGTTCTGCTTTCTTGGATCGCTATTATAAGTATACCTCAGCCTTGGGAGATAATCGTATCTCATGTTCATCCATAATCCTGGTTAAACACTTTTAAAATATACTCAATACTCTACAACTTCACCTCGCTTGACCCTCATCGGGTTCCAGGGATGGTGTTAATCCAAATGACAGATTTGTACCCACCGCCCATAGAGTCTCCTTCCAAAAGTGACTCACATGAACTTCACATCTATGTCGACATGAAATGCTTAATGGTAAAGCCATGTAGATCCTTACAAACCCTTAAATAGCAGAGCTATGTAGCTAGCATCATGAGTAGTTTTGCAAGGAATGAAGTGACTCATCTTGCTAAATCTATCCACTACTACATAAACACTATCAAAACCAGTTTTGGTCTTAGGAAGGCCTACCACAAAATCCATGCTCACACACTCCCATGGTCTGTTTGGAATGGGCAGGGGTTGATATAAACCAGCATTGCTAGCTCCTCCCTTAGCTTTCATGCACACAACACACTGTTCCACATACCTTCTAACATCTCTTGCCAACTTAGGCCAGTAATAGAATCTTTGTACCAGCTCTAAGGTCTTATTTATGCCAAAATGCCCACTAAGACTGCCATTATGCTTTTCTTGAATCAGATTTTCCCTCATTGACCCTCTTGGAACACATAACTGATTTCCCTTAAACAACAACCCACTTTGTAATGTATACTCAGAATATTGGCTATGAAAATGATTCTCAAAATTAGAACATACCTTGTAAGCTTCTGAGAAGTCTTCATCTTCACCATAGAGGTCTTCTAAACTCTTATTCCAATGCTCTTTTAAATATCTCCTCGTGACCGTCAAGATCCTTCGCTTTAATGCACTGTGAATCCTCCCAATTTATTTTTCCTTCATGTGCTTGATAGTGAATGTGCGAAGGCTTGATGTATTCCATCCATTTCAAATGCCCGCCATTTAACTTCTTGTGTTGATATAACCAAGTGCCCGTTATCAAGAAAGACCACAAACTCTTGTAACAAATAATGCCTCCACTCCTATATGGACCGCACTAAAGCATATAACTCTAAATAATAGGTAGAGTACTTTTTCTTGGCTTCATTAAGCTTTTCACTAAAGAATGCTATAGGCCTACCCTCTTGACTTAGCACTCCTCCTATTGCCACTCCACTTGCATCACACTCAACTGTGAACAACTTGTCAAAACTAGGCAATAATAGAATAGGTTGAGTTGCCACTTCTTGTTTCAGTTTCTCAAACCCTTTCTTAGCCTCTTGAGTCCACACAAACTTAGTTTTCAAACCACCCTTGATTGTGTCTAGAACTGGTGCACATATACCACTAAAGTTTCTTATAAATTTTCTATAGAATTGAGCCAATCCATGAAAACTCCTTACCTCTGTCCCTGTGGTTGGTGTAGGCTAGTTTAGGATGGCTTCCACCTTGCTTGGATCCATATTCAATGATCCTTTTGACACTACAAAACCCAAATAGATAAGCTCTTTCTTAAAGAACTCACATTTCTCTAGATTGATTGCCAATTTCTCTTCTTGCAACCTTCTAAGAACTTGCTCCACATGTTTCAAATGTTCTTCTGCTGTCTTGCTGTAAATCAGTATGTCATCAAGATATACTACCACAAAGATCCCTTTGAAATACTTAAGCACTTCATTCATGAGTCTCATGAATGTACTAGGGTATTTATAAAATCAAATGACATCACTCCTTATTCTGTTATAACCCCATTTGCTTGCCTAAATGTTGTCTTCCACTCATCACCACCTTACTCTATCCTCTGGTTGTATCCACTCTTGAGATCCAACTTCAGGAAGAATCGAGTATGTACCTCCAAGACAAATCCATCAGGTCTTCAATTCTAGGAATAGGAAACCTATACCTAATGGTGATCCTATTTATTGCCCTAGAATCAGTACATAACCTCCACTTACCTCCTTTCTTGGTTGCTAAAACCACTGGCACTGTACATGGGCTGATGCTCTTTTGAATCAAGCCTTGATCAAATAATTCTTGCACTTGCCTAGCTACCTCCAAATTCTGATCTGGTGTGATTTTGTATGCTGCTTTGTTAGGTAATGAGGCTCTAGGTATGAAGTCAATTTGATGACTTATTGCTATCTTTGGTGGTAAAGTTGCAAGTGTACCATCACTGACTATACTCTTGTACCTATCAAGCAACTTTTGGACTGCTTGCGGTAGGACTATCTTTTCAGCCTTAGCTTCCTCTTTAGGTTGTATCATAACCACATATCCTTCATTCCCTTGGTGTAGTTCCTTGAGGAACTCTTTACCACTACTCAACATAATGTTTGGTGTCTTGGACTGTCCTTCATCTTCTTCTAACAGTGACTGCAACTTGAAAGTCTTCCCATCCTTCTTGAATGATATGGTGTTCTCTTTCCCATCATACTTAACACTTCTGTCATACTGCCATGGTCTACCCAGTAGTAGATGGCATGCATCCATGGGTAAAACATCACAAACCAACTTATCTTTATATCCTCCAATAGAAAATTCCATTGTTATTTTCTCATTAACTAAAACACTCTGCCCTTTATTCAGCCATGTGACCTTGTAGGGGTTATTGTGAGGTGACTTTTCTAATTTTATTTTCATTACTGCCTCCTCTGAGATTATGTTGTTTGTTGAACCTGAGTCTACTATAACCTTGCATACTTTACCAGGTATCTTGCACCTTACTCTAAAAAGAGCTCTTCATTGTTTAGGTTCCTCCTTGACTGGCTGCCTGATCAAAACTCTGTTAAACATTAGATTCTCCCCTACCTTAGATTCTATGTGACTGATCTTAGATGATTTAGGACTCATGGTGTCCTCTTGTGCATAAGCCACTCTCTTTTCATTTCTTGATGAGGAAGCTTTCTCTGGGCATCTATAAGCAGGGTGACCTATTTGATTGCAATGGTAACACTTCATGTTTGCAAAATAAGAATTACTTCTACCTGCTCCTCTTCCTCTATTTGAACCTCCTTGAGGTCCTCTTCCTCTGTTGTATCCTCCTCTAGAAGATTTTTCACCTCCATTCTCTGTGAGTTTTGACTCACCTTGGTTTCTTTGATCACTGCCTCTTCCTTGGTAGCCACCACGCTGTCCTCTTTGATCTCTGCCTTTACCTCTACCCTTAGAAGTCTGATCTTGCTTCCTCTTGTTCCTTTCCTCAATCTTGATATCCAACTAATAACATTGATGTACTGTTTTAGGACTCAAAAGAGCCATCTCTTCTTGGATGTTCCATTTCAAGCCATTAAGATACCTAGCCACTTTGAGGCTCTCATCCTCTGTCACATTAGATCTCATGCAAAGCTTTTGAAACTCTTCAGTATAGGTGTTTACATCTTGGTTTTTCTGCCTTAGACTTTTCCTCTTCTTGTGTAATTGAATCTCATAGTCATCTGGCATGTAGGCTTCCTTTACCTTAGCAACCATTCCTTTCCAAGTTGATATGGGTTGTTTTCCTTCTTTCTCCCTTTCTGTATAAATGAGCTTCCACCATGTCAAGGCCGATCCTCTCAATCTTGACTTAGCAACCTTCACCTTCTCGCGGCTTCAGCTGGACTCCATCACACCCAAAATGATTCTCCATGCCTTCTATCCAATCCATGACTAAGTCTAGTTCCATTTTCCCACCAATAGTGGTATGCCTCAAGTGCTTTTCCACTGGCTTTTAATGCCTTCAAGACAGGGTCAGGTGCAAGGGTCTTATCTTCCTCTGCAACCTCTTCTTCCTTTGGTATTCTTCCCTCAAACTATGCACTCCTCACTGTTGCCTCAAGTTGGGATATTCTTTCCCTCAATTGTTTATTGTCTTCTTCCTACTCTTCAACCATCTTAGCCAATTCTGCATTGGTCACCATGGTGAAAGAATCACTGGACTCAACCTCTGACATATAAGATGCTTCCCAAATCTTTCACTTTCTTTGATACCAATCTGATAGGGAGTGGGGTTGGGGGAACCAAACCACTGGTTCCTGCTCTAGGCCTTTCCTTAAAAGACCTCCTTGGTGCTTGGCTACACCAATCTAACCTATAGGCCCCTACTCATGACTAGGTGCCCCTGGTTTTCCTGACCAACCCCTCTCCTATCAACATGTTGTCCTCCTACCAAGCTAACCTTGGTGCTTCGCCACATTCTCTCCATTGGCCCTTACTCTTCCTTAAAGACCAAATATCCTCAACCTTCTATTAGAATCTTGCAAGGGGTGAGAGGTGTTGTAAGGCTTCAAAATGATCAAACTAGGGTTCCTAAACAACCACAAGGTTCCATCTTTCCATCGCTTTCACACTATACCTTTCCTAGGGTTTGAAAAGGGCTACAAGCCCAAAACCCCAATTAGGCCTCTGAACAGAGATCAAATGCCTTTTCCTTCTAAACCCACCAAAGACTAGGGTTATTTTTTAAGAATTTGTGTTTCTCATGCCTATGCCTCAAATTTTTTTAGGGTTTTAGCCCTATACAGGCCGTACATTGTCCAAATGCAAAACTAGTCAAGAACCCTAGGGTTTTAAGCTGCTCAAAACTGTTTTAGGACTGTCAAAAATTTCTCCTATCAAATGCACTAATAAAACCTCCTCTTGATCACCATGCTTAGCCAAGACCACCAAAAAAATTCTCCAAAAATAATTTCCCCAAAATCTTTATTCCCCTACAAGATATGAGGCTTTTTCTCCAAGTCTGCCCCAACCGGACCTGCACTGGCTCGCCTAGGGAAAAACGTTTCTTGCAACTCCTGCACTGCCACAAACCCTAAATGCTACCATATTTACAAAGAATTATCCTAGACACAAATCCCAAGAGGCCATACAATTTGTACGGTGGGAAGGTGCACTAGGACTCCATTTCTCAAAATTGCCTGTTATAGGCCTAAAAATGCAAAAAACTAACTATATACAAACAAAAGATGAAAAACGATTTGCAAAGAAAAATAAATGGCACTCCAAGCTAGCACAATATCAACACTACATTCTACTAACAAGATCACAGTAAGTTTACTCCATTAAAGCTCTAAATGAATGCAAAGTACAAAAAACTGTCTTTCCAAACATTGTTTCCTTCAACTTGCAAAATGTCACACTAACAAAAATGCCTCCAACCCTAACATATGGTCGAAGCATGCCTTAAATAGGCCTTCAAAACAATTTATAAGCTTGGTTCGAGCCCTTAGAAGACCTAAAGATGCAATTTATAAAACCCAATGTGTTTTCAAACACTAGACTAGGTTGGTAACCAAGACAACTTAGAGCTTCAAAACCCATTCATTGTTTTCACCTCCCAATCCAATGATCATAATAGATCAAGGTTTATTCCTACTCCACCAAATTCTAACAAAAATGGTCAACATGACCCCAAAATAACACAACAAAATTTAAACTTCCTTCTAAACTCTCAAGAAAACCCATGTTTCCTAGGTGCTCCTGCACCATTCTCCCCCTCTTAGCACAAACAACTAAGGAATTTTAGGAGAGATTAGAGAAATATCAATGCATTGCTTCTTAAAGTCTACTTCTTCTACCTGCAGTTTTATTCATTCTTGTTCTTCCATTTGACAAGATGTTCCATGTACACCTTGTGCCTTGTAGCCTTCTTCACTCTTGACTCTAAGATCTTTGCTTGTAGCTTGTTTCGAGTTGGTAGTGTCATGTTGCTGACATCCTTGAATATCTCTTGTCAGTTTTGATCCAAATCCTTGACTATTCCCTTTATACTTCTGATTGGCTAAATCGGCAACATTAAACACAAAGGGAGAGATCCTCAGGACTGTCAAAAAGTTCTCCTATCAAATGCACTGATAAAACCTCCTCCTAATCACCATGCTTAGCCAAGACCACCAAAAAAATTCTCCAAAAATAATTTCCCCAAAATCTTTATTCCCCTACAAGATATGAGGCTTTTTCTCCAAGTCTGCCCCAACCGGACCTGCACTGGCTCGCCTAGGGAAAAACGTTTCTTGCAACTCCTGCACTGCCACAAACCCTAAATGCTACCATATTTACAAAGAATTATCCTAGACACAAATCCCAAGAGGCCATACAATTTGTACGGTGGGAAGGTGCACTAGGACTCCATTTCTCAAAATTGCCTGTTATAGGCCTAAAAATGCAAAAAACTAACTATATACAAACAAAAGATGAAAAACGATTTGCAAAGAAAAATAAATGGCACTCCAAGCTAGCACAATATCAACACTACATTCTACTAACAAGATCACAGTAAGTTTACTCCATTAAAGCTCTAAATGAATGCAAAGTACAAAAAATTGTCTTTCCAAACGTTGTTTCCTTCAACTTGCAAAATGTCACACTAAAAAAAATGCCTCCAACCCTAACATATGGTCGAAGAATGCCTTAAATAGGCCTTCAAAACAATTTAGAAGCTTGGGTCGAGCCCTTAGAAGACCTAAAGATGCTATTTATAAAACCCAATTTGTTTTCAAACACTAGACTAGGTTGGTAACCAAGACAACTTAGAGCTTCAAAACCCATTCATTGTTTTCACCTCCCAATCCATTGATCATAATAGATCAAGGTTTATTCCTACTCCACCAAATGCTAACAAAAATGGTCAACATGACCCCAAAATAACACAACAAAATTTAAACTTCCTTCTAAACTCTCAAGAAAACCCATGTTTCCCAGGTGCTCCTGCACCAATTTAACCGCCCCATCCATGTTGTTAGGTGTTGCCACTGGGGTATGTACCATTTCTGCCAAGTCCTTTCTTTGAGTTTCATTTGCACCTACTTGAGACAACCTTTCCTTGAATACTTCCAGCTTAGGCTGAGGGGTAAGAGGAGAATTATTCTCTGGAGGCTGCTTATTTTTACTCATTTCAATACCTACATTGTAGTCCATAATACTGTGATTCCGCAAGCCACACTCAATACATAATTTCCTTGGTGCTTCAACCTCAATATCCTACGACCATCGCTCCCCATTCACGAAAAAATAGATACTAGGAGGAATGGAATCAATTTCCACAATGTTGAGTTTGGCATATTTATATAGATCACCATCCAGGATGTTCACATAAATCTCTATTAGGGTTTCCAGATATCGACCAATTTTCTCTAAGCAATCTCCCGTCCAGTATTCCACTAGAAGATTATAAAGTTTGACCCGGACCAATTTATAATAAGGCCACAGTTTTACTGGGTCAAAATTATGGTTCTAAGGTTGCATATACAGGGGTTTTCCATCCATAAACCAAATATCTCCATCTGTTATCCTCTGCTTTCTTTTCTCATCCACAAACCCCACTAGGAAAAACCCTTTCAGCATAAATCTTATCAACACCTCCATTCTCCATTTTTCCCAGAGCCATGTTTTAATTGATGCATGATCCGGTGTACAACCAATAAAGCGAGAAACAAAAGAAAATTTCCTAAGTATCGCAATGTCTTCCTTTATTTCCTCGAAGACATCAATCTCCATTATTGTTTCTTTTTTTAGTCTTTCTTAGATTGGATATTTTCCTCATATACTCTCCACTTGTTGGTCCTCCATAGGCCCCCGGGACTGGTCACTCCTTCTCACTCTTCTAAAGCATCGTTCCATGTTCTCATCCATTCATTTTGGCTTCCGTCAACTTATGCCTGTATGTGGTTTTCAAGAGTGTCATGTTGTTTCCTTATTGGTCTACCTCCCTTTTCCAATAGGGTGGTCTACATTCAATGGACGGGATGGCACTTGTCCTCCCATTTCCCACCAAAAAAATACCCACTGCGAAGTTTGATCGTGCTCCTTTGTGTTGTCCTTAATTGGTTCGTCTCCCCAACGTGCTCTTCCAAAATTTTCCAATTCACCCTCCTTTGCCTATGTGCTAACCAACGACCTCACTCAGCTCTGCTCCTTTGCCTCTATACTAACTATCAACCTCGCTCTTCTCTTCTCCATTTTTTTCATTTAATGATAATTATCAATTATTATTTCATATTTCAATAATATTATAAATAAATTTTAATTTTATCTTAAATAGAAAATTAAAAAATATTCAATAATATAAATAAATATAAATTTATATGAATAACTGTAAATTTATATTAAAGAAAAAATTTTAAGATATGAATATTATATTAAATATTATAAATAAATATAAATTTATATTAAAATATAAATTTCAATTATTCAAAATAGATATACCAACCAACTGTAATAAATACATACTCCAAAATGCATAGTAAGTGAGGGAATCCCACCAAAATCACTACCCTAATATATATTTATGTTTGAAGTAAATAAATTTCTATTTTAAGAAAATTATACTATATATTTCTTATCTACTTTTCTATTTACTTTTTTATGTGTAACATTAATTGTATCTTAAATATCAAATTAAGTATAAGTTTTTAAAAATTAATATTAAATACTTTTAAATAAATATATTTAAAATACCTATTCCAACCATTTCTTTATTTCAGTAGTATATCACATTAATTATTCTCAATTACACCACACCTCTTGCACATCAACACTCAATTATTCACAATAGAAATACCAATCAGTTGTCATAAATACATACTCTAGTATGAATATTAATTGAGGGAATCCCACCAAAATCACTACCCTAATATATGTTTATGTTTGTAGTAAATAAAGTTCTCTTTTAAGAAAATTTTATTATATATTTCTTATCTACTTTTCTATTTACATGTTTATGTGTAACATTTATTTTATTTTAAATATTAAATTACGTATAATTTTTTAAAAATGAATATTAAACATATTTAGAATACCTATTCCAACCTTTGCTTTAAATAAAAGAAGAATTCAAGCTCCTCAAAGACTTTCTTTAGAACCTCTAGTTTATGCACTTAACCTTTTCAAAATACCTACCAAATATGTGGAGGCCATTGAGAAGATCAAAAAAAGATTCCTTTGGTTTGGTGTGAAGGAGAAAAAGAGGATGCCTCTAATAGGATGGGATTTGGTTTGCAGACCGAAATCCTTGGGGGAATTAGGTCTTAGAAAAATTAGAGTGATTAATAAGACTCTTCTTGCTAAACAAATATGGAGACCCTTTTCGTCTAATGGAGAATGGAAAGATATCTTAAAATGTAAATGTATGACCAATTGTGTGTCCCTCAAAGCCTTGTTGGATTCTCCTTTTCTGCCCCATTGTTCAATTTACTGGAATGACATGATTACTGGTAGAAATATTTTGGAATCATGGGTTGGTTGGCACATTAGAAGTGGTAATCTATCTAGGTTCTGGGAAGACAGATGGATTTTTAAGGATCCCCTAATCAAAATTGAAAGATTCAAGAGATGGGCTAAGTTATGCAAAGTTGATTTTGGACAGTATGTAAAAGATTATTGGAGTGAAGGAGATTGGGTGGATTTTTGTATGGTTAGCCAAGAATTGAATCCAATTCAATCCTCCTTGATGGCTATTAGATTAGGGCAACATCAATTGGATGATCATCGACTGTTTCTCTGTTGTCCCTTTCTCAAGCACCCCCTCCTTTCTAGTGTAAAGCGTAGATAAAACACTTGACTCCTAAAGTCAAAATTTTCTTCTACATTCTTGTTCAAAATAAGGTGCTCACAGTTGATAATCTTGGCAAACAGGGATTACAAATCCCCAACATATGTTACCTTTGCAAGAGTGAAGCAAAGTCAACAAACCATTTATTTCTCCACTGTCCATTTGTTGCTACAATCTAGGGAATTTTTTTGGCTCTCTAGAATATTTCTTGAGTGTTCCCCTTGTCCATTGAAGATTTCTTCTCACAATGGAAAGCCCCATCTCAAAATCCCTTCATTCAAAGATTATGGGCTTTATTTTCCATTTTGTTGTTTGGGGAGTGTGGAAAGAACATAATAACAGACTTTTTAGGGATAAGGAAATGTTAGAGATTAATGTTTTTGAAAAAAAAAAAGGCCAATAAAGGAAAACTTCAATGTTATTCCCCAAAAAAATTTAAACCTTAAAGGTTGTGGTGTTCACTCCCTATGATCTAATGATATCCAAGGATTGGAATCTC
>VDFB02380439.1:62142-108025 GCA_007258455.2 Sequoia sempervirens | reverse complement strand
AAAATAGAATGCATTATAATTCCAAGAGATCTGAAACCACTTTGAAGCATCTAAAAACTATATACATGAAATATAACTTAACATATAAGAAATTAAATGTTTATTTCATGTATATAGTTTCCCTGGTAAAGAAAGAGTTCACAAAAATGCATTGCAAGAAGTCATGCTTGACATTTGGTGAGCACCAAATTTGGCACTAGCCAACCAAATGATACATTTCATTTGGCTAGCGCTAAATTTGACACTCACCAAATGATGCACTTCATTTGGATAATGCCAAATTCTGGTGATCACCAAATGATGCACCTCATTTGGCTAGCACCAAATTTGGCACTTGCCAAATGATGCACTTCATTCATCCAACACAAAATTTGGTGCTCTCCAAATGGGTTGCATTGGAAAATATCAACCCAAAGGGTTGGACAACCATTTCATGCCAATGACGTGGTTTTCTGAAAGGGTAACAAAATTTCACACATTTTTGGTCGTGCTAACTGGATCAGGTTTGCAAATATTTCAATACAATTTTATTAAAAACCTTGATGACATTAGTGTTACATCCCTAACTTTAACTATGTTTTACTTTTTACTTTTGAAGTAAATAGTAGATTCTTACGCATGACTCAATGATTTAATGTTAGGAAAAATCAATGTCTTCATGAGTTAGGTTTATTTCACTAAAATTGACATGTGTTCAAAATTTGTCAAGGTGTGATGATTTCATATAAGGATTATGAAATGATTAATAATACACTAATCTTGAGTTGGTGAATGCAAGTCACATTCAAGGAACAGTTTCCGCCCTTCGAGAAAAGGAGGGAGAGCATCATCGGAGAGAAAGGAATAGATATAAGGAAAATGATAGTTTCAAGCCATCTTAAGTCTTGTGTAGGCGCAAATTGGTCAAACCTACTTGAGTCGGGTGAGTGATACTCAACTCTCTTGGTCTAAGTTTACTTCTCGACTCGACAAGTTGTTGATGTTGTTTAAAGTCTTTTCCAAGTTGTTTAACGTCAACCTTGTCGTTTTGGGATAGTGACGTCATCAAGGTTGAACTTTAGATGTTTTGTGAATGAGACAACTTCCTGTCGAACATGTTGCTTCTTATGTCGTAATCGAGTTTATGAGGTGACCTCATTAGCGTAATTGGTATAATTGATATTTTCTGTTATATATTATATGTGAAAATTATAATTCTTTGCTAACAAGAAATAACATATTTATAAAAATGTGATAACAAGTAAATTGTTTTGATGGTATCAATATGAGAAATGGTGGTCAACACTTGTATCAAGGCGTAGTATATCTAGGTCGCCAACTTATGTTTTTCCGCCTTATAATAGCTTGAAATATTTAATAGTTGTTAAAATATTAAGTGGTCCGTTAAATGGCCTTATTTAGCCACGGGTTAGTGTATTGCTTGACTCCTAGCAATGAGGAGCATATCCCTTAGAGACGACATAGTTATGTTTAATGTTGCTTGTTATAATGCCAATGGGAACTTGTCTAGTCAGGGTATAACATTTTGAAGGCAGTAGAAAATCTTTTAATATTTATTTTAATGCTTTTAAATGATAAATATTACACAAAATATGGTGTAAGCTGAAGCTGGGAGTAATCGTGACCTGCTAAGTGGTAATCGGTTTCTATAACCGTTTCTTGCTCTAATCCTCAGCGTTTTTGGTAACCGTTGGGAAGGAACCCGAAAGGGGAGGCGAGAGTGCATCAAAGGGTTTTTGGCCTGTTCATGGACAGGAGCTTCGGAAGAAAAGACACGGGGAGCAGGAGAAAGAGACACGGAAGAAGAAAAACAAGAATAGAAGATACACGACAAAGGGAATAGAAATGAAAAGAGAGTGCATAGGATAAAAACTTATCTGAATATAGCGGATTAACTCCAAAGCTTGCAGAAGGCTATAAAGACCTTAGGAGCAGAGATGGCTAGGAGAAATAAGGCCAGACTGAAGGAAAAATAAACTCTATTGTCTGTTGGACGCCTTTGATAACCAGTTCGAAGTTTTCAGGCATGTAATACTCTGACAAACCCTCTTACTCTCAGCTTAAACTCTCAATCACAATTCTTGTGAAAACGAAATGCATATGTTCCTATATGAGTATATCTTGAGCAGCATGTTGAATTAGGCAAAAGATACGCACTGCTGTGTGTGCTTTCTTTTCAGTTGTCTCAGTAAATCTTTATAAGATAGGATAATGTTGAGCTATATCGGGTGATAAGTTCTGAATCTTTTATTGGTATCTGTGCATGAGAGTAACTCTTTTGTTAGACGTAAACAATGTGAATCTTAAATGAAAAGACTCTGACTGAATCTTTTAGATAATGTGAATATCTAACCTCTTATTAGACGATGGAACGTTCTTGCCAGTCAGAGAGAGATTTAACTTGAATTCAAGTAGGGTCTAATACATTACTTACTCTGCCATAAGTGTAACTCAGAGGAACAGTACAGATTTACAGACTAGTTGCTCTTAGAAAAAGAAATATTGAATACTTATATCAATCTATAAAAATAGTGTTGACCCTAGAAGAAAAGGATTCTTTGATAAAAAAAGATAAAAGAACAGATGGTTGTTCAAGAATACAAATATTCCTTTGTGCGGTAATGGTTACCATTTGAATTTAATCTTGTAAGTCCAACCGTAGCCAGTCAGGGTTGGGTTGTAAGCCTATATTGAGGCTGAACTTAATTTTACTCCCAATAGAAATTATTTTCATGGGGCAAACCTTAGAAATGTGTACATTAAATCTTTAAGGCAGAATAGTCAATAATATATTCATTCAATTTAGAGAGAACCCTAGCTTGGGTGCGTAGGTCACACGTGGCAAGAAGCCAAGAAAGGTGTGACAAGGGTCGAGCTTTTGAACTAAGTCCAGAGTACCCTAGGACAGGTGTCCGGAACATAGTTATTTCATGTGGGAGTTTGCATGCTAGTAAAGATACTAGAAATGAATTGCTCTCCTAATGTTGGCTATCCTTTATTTTATTAAGTGAGATTAGTGTTTACCACCTAAGATCATTAAGGTATTTAGAGTCCGCAATCATGCATAATCACACTATTTAAGCAAGGTAAGGTATGCCTAGAATAACACGAATATGATTCTACCTTATGGAATAGTTTAAATTGGAATTGAGAACCATGGATTAGACCTAGGGTGAGTGAATATGGTTCGAGTTATGATATGATTAGAAAGTGGAATAAGGTGACGTGGAGACCCAAATTCCCTATAGTAGAGTTTAACTGTTAATGATAGTTACTATGTTAACCAAGACGCATCTTGTGTAATTGAAGGATATGTTGACTCCTTGTTGGATAAGGAGAAATAGATAAGAGGAAAGTTGTATTGTCCTATTGGTGACACTAAGTTCTTACCTAGTTTATTGGTGGAACTAAATGTCCTAGGTATTTATATGCTTATAAGATATTAAAACCTAACTTATGTTGGAAGATTGACTTAGATCAAGTCTATTGATTTGAAATGATAGTATTATTTTAGACATTACATTGGTGAAGGAATACCTTGAATACTATGTTTATTCATGTATTTAAAATGTGAATTCAAACAATGTCAAGCAGTCTAGAAAAGACTAGAGGCATTTTGTTCTTATAATTAGTTATACTTATGTTATTACCTTTGGAGAATCAAGGATGATGATTTTTCCATGCGTTGGGTTAGAGAAGTTGAACCCTAGTATTGAAACAAGGAGGATGTAGGAAATCTATAACTCTTATGTCAGATATGACATTGTACATATATATTTTGATTGTCTGTGTAAGGTCGAGAAAACTATAGAGCAAGACAGGAGGTCTCTATAACATCTTAAGAGATTCTTCGATAATGTTGAAACTCAATTAAACACATCGAGATGTTGGTTATTGAATCTTGAGAAGTAAATGACAAGACGTCATAAACCCTAGATATTGCAAGAATGGAATAAGGGACTTTTGAAAAGGTTTGAAATATCTAAATCTTTGCATTACATGTTTATAATGAATTATGGATTAATTCTAGGTCGGATTGACTAGAATGGATTTTCTATACAAACTAGTTGTGTCTAGAATACCAAATAAAGTAAGAAAAACTATAGGATGAGATAGTTTCTAAGACAAGTCAGAGATGTGTGTCTAGATGGAACGACCAATCAGAATGATCATACTTAGCTAGAAGGGATCTAGAGTTGTATGGTCAATTGAGTTTTGTAGTACACATTACTAGGACTCAGATGGTGAAACTGGCAGTTCCTTATATCTATACTCTTCGAGAAGGGCCGGGTTACTTCCAGTTTGGAAGTGCGCGGGGGACCACTTGAGTCCGTGGTTGGAGGAAAAGCACTCAGATGATGCTCTCCCTCTGTAGCAATAGACTTTCTGAGACTTGTGAAGATAGAGATCGACATTCCAGATGCAGTGAACTCCATGTTCTGGCTTATGATAGAAAAATCTATGAGGTAAAACTATTCTTTATTCCAAATTTATTTTATGTGATATAAATGAATTCTGCAAGGAATTAGCTTGATTCTAGTTATGATTACATGTGAATTCAAGTTTGAATTTATCTGGAAAAGTTGTACTTTATTCTTGTGCTTATGCAAATGTTTTCTTTAAAAAAAAAAAAATTCTCTCATGTTTACTGAGTTGATTTACCTTTTAGTAAATTTTTGAGATTACTTGAGTATTAAGAAGAGGGTTGTTACATATGGTATCAGAGCTAACCAGGTTCAACACATGGACCTATGAGCTCATTACGAGAAAAATCATTAAACATTTAGCATATTAGCTAAGGTAGAGTTGGTTTGATGCCAGAAGGGCATAAAAATAAACCGTGAAAACTGTCCGAAAGACTATCTTTGCAACACTTACCTAAGACAATGGCTAAGAGAAAGCCGACTGAGGAGTTAAAAATCTAAGAGAAAAACCATTATGTTAAGGTTGCATATTGAAAAGATTTAGAGACTTTGACTTGAAAGGTAAAACCTTGGTCAGTTACTAATCAGACTAAGAGCTCAGGTAGAGCAGTGTCTGTATGAATTTAAGATTACTCTTCTTTATCAATAATTTAAGGATGGGAAGATTCGAAAGTAATCAACCAGGTGCAGGAGCATCTGATTGTTGGAAATCCTGGAAACTATATCCACGACACCTAGATAAGATGGGTTTTAGTCTAAGTTTTAGATGGCTTGGAATGAGCCAAGTGGAATAAATGGATCATTAAAATGGTTGAGAACTAAGTACTTGCCTTTTGGTAGAGCTAGAAAGAACAACCGCATTGGTGAATGTAATTATCACTGAGATATTTAGTCAAATTGTTTTAGTTTTAACATGTAACCTATGCAATGAAGTAAGGAATAAAGTTTTGTAATGAGGAATGAAGAAATAAGTTGTGTTCCTATTGTAATCTTGTATAAGAGGATCTTATGATATCATTTGACAAGTGAATGATAGATACTCCAAGAAATAGGAGTGAATCTGATATAACACCTTTATTTGCAAAATGAATGAGCAAGATGTAAGTCTTAAGAGACTTATTTGTTTGATGTGCTTGTAATGCCATCTCTAAACCACTGTAAGCTTTTGGAAAATCTGAATTCTGTGCTGCAATCTACTCCCTGGAGTGACTTAGTCAAGTCACGTAGTGCATTAACAGTGTTCTTCTGGATTGTGACACTTCCTTTGATTTTTGATAAAATTCCTATTTAATACTGGCAAGGATTGTCATTTTTTTATTCTTATTTTGAAATGGTCTAGCCACCGAATTTTCAAGACTGTTTATCTTATGGCCAGTTGGTCAAAATTTGATTTATTGTTGGAAGAGCTCATTCTTTGATTTATTTTTGAAATCAAAACTGCTTATATTTTGACATTGAGTTGAGTTTTGTGGTGGCTATACAAGAACTTTTTGGTTGTTCACTATGTTTGATTTAATGTTCTTCTCTATCATGTCCTGGATGGGCCTCTGATAGAATTGTGTAAGGGAGTAAATTGTAACAAAGCACTTGATATGTCCTTAGCTTTACAGATGAAGAAACCTTAAATGGAAAGGAATTGGTTCTGAACCCTTTTAGGGTTATATAATTGATATGTAAGTTATCTGAAGGAGTTCTTATGCAGATATCCCTTTTGAACCTTGTGTTATGGTATGTGGGTGGACAGGTAGTCCATTAAGCCCAAGTAAATAGTCTCTCCAAGTCGAGCAGGGTGGTGAACCATTACTACGTGGATTGCAAAGCGTATGTATATAAAACTATGGCCATAGTGAGTGTCGTTGCCACTACGTGCACTCGTTAGTTCACAGTACTCTAGACACTTAGCTAACCAGAGTTGTCGTACTTAGTAGGAGGGTATCCTTAGTAGTACGACAGAGTTGGTTAAGTGGGGGTACACACCAGAGCTCAGATGGCAACTGTGAGGGTTTCCAACACAAACTTTCATCGAAAGGTAGGACTGCTTCCAGTTAGGAAGTTTGCGGAGGAACCACTTAAGACCTTGGTTGGAAGGAAAAATATCCAGGAGATGCTTTCCCTCTTTTCAGTGGCATGCCGAGTCTTGGAGGACAGTTGAACTAGAAAAGGAATTTTGATCCTTTCCCTGGTATTCACTCATCAGCTTAGTATAATAATGCATGAAATAAATGAAATTGATACTTGGTGAAAAACCTTTTTCAGCTAGAAAAGTGAAGGTTGATGTTACTATTTGTATCTTACATGAGGAATAGTTGTATCTTACATGCTTAATGTTGTTAATCTTTGGTATAATTCTCTTGGTGAACCTATGTTAAAGTAGTTGTTTGCTACATGTAGAAAGAGACATCCACCTTTTATGGTGTTTGATATAACTTCTATAATTATGCTAACAAGGTGACTCCAATTGAAACATTGGACGGAAAAGATGCCAAACTCCTAGAAGATAGGATTAGCATTAGTCCAGAAATGTTGTCAAAAATGGATAAACATATCAAATCGATCAGAAGGATTGGTGGAAGCTAATGTTAGATAGAAAAGTTAGGTAAATGCCAATTGTGCACTAACACAATTCTTGGCTAGAGAAGGAAAGTTTCATGAATTAAGGAATGTATTCCTAACCAATTCCTAGATATAAAGGAATCTTCAAAATTCTCAAAGTTACCAATTCGATGGATTAATGAATCATTCTTTTATCAGCTATTACCAGGAGGTATAATGCTTTTTATGAATTATATTGGGAAAGTATATAACAAATGATAATTACATTCTGAGAATGGTTTATAGGAATAGGACCAAGGAGTGGTCATGATCGAGCTTCTTCAATGCAAGGTCCAATGGGACCAACCACCAGACGGTAATATGACATGGAAAGTTTACCATGATTTTATATGAAAGATTATCTAAATTGCTTATGCTTTTGCAGGATAAAACAAATTTTTTATCTTATTAAAGTTTCAGATGCATTGGATCATCGAGGACGACGACTCTTACGGGGAGAGATATGTTACATCCCTAACTTTAACTATGTTTTAATTTTTACTTTTGAAGTAAATAGTAGATTCTTACGCATGACTCAATGATTTAATGTTAGGAAAAATCAATGTCTTCATGAGTTAGGTTTATTTGACTAAAATTGACATGTGTTCAAAATTTGTCAAGCTGTGATGATTTCATATAAGGATTATGAAATGATTAATAATACACTAATCTTGAGTTGGTGAATGCAAGTCACATTCAAGGAACAGTTTCCGCCCTCCGAGAAAAGGAGGGAGAGCATCATCGGAGAGAAGGGAATAGATATAAGGAAAATGATAGTTTCAAGCCATCTTAAGTCTTGTGTAGGCGCAAATTGGTCGAACCTACTTGAGTCGGGTGAGTGATACTCAACTCTCTTGGTCTAAGTTTACTTCTCGACTCGACAAGTTGTTGATGTTGTTTAAAGTCTTTTCCAAGTTGTTTAATGTCAACCTTGTCGATTTGGGATAGTGACGTCATCAAGGTCGAACTTTAGATGTTTTGTGAATGAGACAACTTCCTATCGAACATGTTGCTTCTTATGTCGTAATCAAGTTTATGAGGTGACCTCATTAGCGTAATTGGTATAATTGATATTTTGTGTTATATATTATATGCAAAAATTATAATTCTTTGCTAACAAGAAATAACATATTTATAAAAATGTGATAACAAGTAAATTGTTTTGATGGTATCAATATCAGAAATGGTGGTCAACACTTATATCAAGGCGTAGTATATCTAGGTCGCCAACTTATGTTTTTCCACCTTATAATAGCTTGAAAGATTTAATAGTTGTTAAAATATTAAGTGGTTCGTTAAATGGCCTTATTTAGCCACGGGTTAGTGTATTGCTTGACTCCTAGCAATGAGGAGCATATCCCTTAGAGACGACATAGTTATGTTTAATGTTGCTTGTTATAATGCCAATGGGAACTTGTCTAGTCAGGGTATAACATTTTGAAGGCGGTAGAAGTTCTTTTAATATTTAGTTTAATGCTTTTAAATGATAAATATTACACAAAATATGGTGTAAGTTGAAGCTAGGAGTAATCGTGACCTGCTAAGTGGTAATCGGTTTCTATAACCGTTTCTTGCTTTAATCCTTAGCATTTTTGGTAACCGTTAGGAAGGAACCCAAAAGGGGAGGCGAGAGTGCATCAAAGGGTTTTTGGCCTGTTCATGGACAGGAGCTTCGGAAGAAAAGACACGAGGAGCAGGAGAAAGAGACACGGAAGAAGAAAAACGAGAATAGAAGATACACGACAAAGGGAATAGAAATGAAAAGAGAGTGCGTAGGATAAAAACTTATCTGAATATAGCGGATTAACTCCAAAGCTTGCAGAAGGCTATAAAGACCTTAGGAGCAGAGACGACTAGGAGAAATAAGGCCAGACTAAAGGAAAAAGAAACTCTATTGTCTGTTGGACGCCTTTGATAACCAGTTCAAAGTTTTCAGGCATGTAATACTCTGACAAACCCTCTTACTCTCAGCTTAAACTCTCAATCATAATTCTTGTGAAAACGAAATGCATATGTTCCTATATGAGTATATCTTGAGCAGCATGTTGAATTAGGCAAAAGATACGCACTGTTGTATGTGCTTTCTTTTCAGTTGTCTCAGTAAATCTTTATAAGATAGGATAATGTTGAGCTATATCGGGTGATAAGTTCTAAATCTTTTATTGGTATCTGTGCATGAGAGTAACTCTTTTGTTAGACGTAAACAATGTGAATCTTAAATGAAAAGACTCTGACTGAATCTTTTAGATAATGTGAATATCTAACCTCTTATTAGACGATGGAACGTTCTTGCCAGTCAGAGAGATATTTAACTTGAATTCAAGTAGGGTCTAATACATTACTTACTCTGCCATAAGTGTAACTCAGAGGAACAGTACAGATTTACAGACTAGTTGCTCTTAGAAAAAGAAATATTGAATATTTATATCAATCTGTAAAAATAGTGTTGACCCTAGAAGAAAAGGATTCTTTGATAAAAAAAGATAAAAGAACAGATGGTTGTTCAAGAATACAAATATTCCTTTGTGCGGTAATGGTTACCATTTGAATTTAATCTTGTAAGTCCAACTGTAGCCAGTCAGGGTTGGGTTGTAAGCCTATATTGAGGCTGAACTTAATTTTACTCCCAATAGAAATTATTTTCATGGGGCAAACCTTAGAAATGTGTACATTAAATCTTTAAGGCAGAATAGTCAATAATATATACATTCAATTTAGAGAGAACCCTAGCTTGGGTGCGTAGGTCGCATGTGGCAGGAAGCCAAGAAAGGTGTGACAAGGGTCAAGCTTTTGAACTAAGTCCAGAGTACCCTAGGACAGGTGTCCGGAACATAGTTATTTCATGTGGGAGTTTGCATGCTAGTAAAGATACTAGAAATGAATTGCTCTCCTAATGTTGGCTATCCTTTATTTTATTAAGTGAGATTAGTGTTTACCACCTAAGCTCATTAAGGTATTTAGAGTCCGCAATCATGCATAATCACACTATTTAAGCAAGGTAAGGTATGCCTAGAATAACACGAATATGATTCTACCTTATGGAATAGTTTAAATTGGAATTGAGAACCATGGATAGACCTAGGGTGGTGAATATGGTTCGAGTTATGATATTATTAGAAAGTGGAATAAGGTGACGTGGAGACCCAAATTCCCTATAGTAGATTTTAACTGTTAATGATATTTACTATGTTAACCAAGACGCATCTTGTATAATTGAAGGATATGTTGACTCCTTGTTGGATAAGGAGAAAATAGATAAGAGGAAAGTTGTATTGTCCTGTTTGTGACACTAAGTTCTTACCTAGTTTATTGGTGGAACTAAATGTCCTAGGTATTTATATGCTTATAAGATATTAAAACCTAACTTATGTTGGAAGATTGACTTAGATCAAGTCTATTGATTTGAAATGATAGTATTATTTTAGACATTACATTGGTGAAGGAATACCTTGAATACTATGTTTATTCATGTATTTAAAATGTGAATTCAAACAATGTCAAGTGGTCTAGAAAAGACTAGAGGCATTTTGTTCTTATAATTAGTTATACTTATGTTATTACCTTTGGAGAATCAAGGATGATGATTTTTCCATGCGTTGGGTTAGAGAAGTTGAACCCTAGTATTGAAACAAGGAGGATGTAGGGAATCTATAACTCTTATGTCAGATATGACATTGTACATATATATTTTGATTATCTGTGTAAGGTCGAGAAAACTATAGAGCAAGACAGGAGGTCTCTATAACATCTTAAGAGATTCTTCGATAATGTTGAAACTCAATTAAACACATCGAGATGTTGGTTATTGAATCTTGAGAAGTAAATGACAAGACGTCATAAACCCTAGATATTGCAAGAATGCAATAAGGGACTTTTGAAAAGGTTTGAAATATCTAAATCTTTGCATTACATGTTTATAATGAATTATGGATTAATTCTAGGTCGGATTGACTAGAATGGATTTTCTATACAAACTAGTTGTGTCTAGAATACCAAATAAAGTAAGAAAAACTATAGGATGAGATAGTTTCTAGGACGAGTCAGAGGTGTGTGTCTAGATGGAATGACCAATCAGAATGATCATACTTAGCTAGAAGGGATCTAGAGTTGTATGGTCAATTGAGTTTTGTAGTACACATTACTAGGACTCGGATGGTGAAACTGGCAGTTCCTTATATCTATACTCTTCGAGAAGGGTCGGGTTACTTCCAGTTTGGAAGTGCGCGGGGGACCACTTGAGTCCGTGGTTGGAGGAAAAGCACTCAGATGATGCTCTCCCTATGTAGCAATAGACTTTCTGAGACTTGTGAAGATAGAGATCGACATTCCAGATGCAGTGAACTCCATGTTCTGGCTTATGATAGAAAAATCTATGAGGTAAAACTATTCTTTATGCCAAATTTATTTTACGTGATATAAATGAATTCTGCAAGGAATTAGCTTGATTCTAGTTATGATTACATGTGAATTCAAGTTTTAATTTATCTAGAAAAGTTGTACTTTATTCTTGTGCTTATGTAAATGTTTTCTTTAAAAAAAAAAAAATTCTCTCATGTTTACTGAGTTGATTTACCTTCTAGTAAATTCTTGAGATTACTTGAGTATTAAGAAGAGGGTTGTTACAATTAGACTCTCTCTTACCTATATATAACCATATAATTTTTTTAACTTTTTGATTATGTTAAGTTTTTCATCCATAACTTCTCTTGTTAATGCCTCTATGTTTTCTCAAAAACCAACATGTGCTAGTTTTAGTATATATTTTTACTTATTCATCAAATTTTGAAAAAAATACATTTTTATAAACTAGACTCCATTCTACATGTAATGAAAAAAATGATTTTCAATTATTTTTCAAAAAAAAATTTGGGGAGGGGGGGGGCATGCTCAAATTTCAACTTTTCAGGATGTGTCCACTTCAAAAATTCATAAAATATTATATATTCATTAAAAAATTAGCCGAAAGAACCAAGATAAACTACATGGTGTTAGCTAATTTCTCACCATTTAAATTATTGAAATTCTAAAAAAAAGTTAACGAAAAAAGGGGGTCACAACAAAAAATATGCTATTTATTTTTTAGAAAAATAGGACCACTTTTCGTGACCCCCCTTTTTGAAACCCTTAATCTTCATTTTTTTTTAAATAGTAGCTTAGAAAGTAGATTCAAAGTGTGCTACAACTCTTGTTCTTGTTGCATCTTAAAATTTTGAGCATAACTATCTTCATTTTCTTGTGAACATTAGACTTTGCTGATTTTAGAAAAAAAAAAAAAGTGGCATCTTAAGAGCCATTTTTGTGTCACAACTTGGTGCACTTACCCACATTTCTATATCCAACTTCTTCTAAATCATCTAGAATCACATTTTTCATATCATTCAAAGGTGGATTTGAAGATGTATTTGGACTCATGCCTATTGTAACATTCTTGATAGCATTGAAAGGTGGATTTGAAGACATACTAGGATTAGTTTCTATAATCATATTATCTTCTACATTCACATCTTGTAAATTTGCATCATCTACATCCATGATCTCTTCAATGTTTGTATCTTCAATAGTCATGGAATCAGATGCTTCAACATTATTTATTGTTTGAATCCTCATTCTTCTATTTATTTATCTTTTTGCCTCCTTCTCTCTCTTTTCTTGAATTTTTTAAGGGGCCAATACCTTTCTATCTTTCCTCTTTTGACAATATTGTGATCCCATGATTACAAAATCTTGAAGTAAAAATAAATTTCAATAGTAAAATTCTTTTTTTAATTCCTCCAAATGAGTAGAAAATGAACTCAATTCCACTCTAAAAACTATCCCAATATTGACTCCTTTAAAAATTTTAAATCAAATTGCAAGTTCAAGAGCCTGTAGGAGACAAGATTCAATATAAATTAGAAGAATTAGTCTCTATCGGCCGTACACTGTCAAGTTACAGAATTGATAGTAAGTTTTTAACAACAAAAATTAAAAAAATGGTAAAAAATAGAATGAGATCCCCTTTACACAATGGGATCCCATTTGCTAAAAGAGATTTCATAGCAAATGAGATCATGTATCCTGAATGAGATCCTATTCCTTTTTCCAATGTTCAAAATATTAATTAAAGCAAACAAGATCCAGTTTAGGAAACAAGATCCTACTTTACCGTTTCTTAAAATTTAAATTTTGGGTCGGGTTTTTGCTTTGGTTTTCAATTTGGGAAAAGGCTTGGGGACCTGCAACTTATGACATATATGTTTGAAGATATTTTTGCATATTTTTTTGATGAAATTAAAACCCATTATAGATGAGACTGTGTAGATTCCAAATATCTATTTTTTTACAATTGCATTATTTTTTCTATTTATCAATTTTTTTTATGAAACTGGTCCATAAACTTGAAATAGCAAGGCTTTTTAGTATTTTAATAAATTTTTATTAAAATATTTTTTTGAAAAATGAATTATATGTGCACACTCTTTAGAAAATTCTTTTTAGTTTGAACAAAAAATTAAAAAAATGATAAGTTTAGGTCGTTTGATGCATGACATACATGAAGATTTTTCAAAACAACAAATATGGCCAACAAAAAATTAATTAAAAAAAACAAAAAAATTACAAAAAATATCATGCACATTCTTTAGTGTGTTACAAATCTTTTCCCAAAAAGGTTAAAAAAATACAATTATTTAGGTCAAAATATGGATGACATACACGTGCATGGTATGGTAAAAAAGTGACTTTTAAATATTGGTTTTTAGACATGCCTAGGTATTGAAAATCAAATTGTATCATCTAGGTATTAAAAAAATTACATATTTGGAAACTAGACTAGGAGTACTACATTTCATATTACTAACTTTATTTAAGATTCAATCTCTAAGTGCTTTAAATTTTTAGGTCAAATCAAAAAAATTCTAAAAATCATGGAAAACACTTCCACTTTTTGGTCAAAAAGTGGACTCAACTTCTTGCACACACCCTCCAAGTCATATTAATAAGGTTCAAATTGATAAAGTTAATAATGCTTGTGATGTATTAGATGAACATAAATTAGTAAATGTGAAGAAAACAAATATATTTAAGAAGTGAAATGCTTACATTAAAGGAAGGAGAGATTAGTATATCGAAGAGGATCAATGATGATTATTTAGTAGGGGAGTGATTAAGAAATGAAAAGGAGATGCTTGGGAATAAGATAAACTAATAATTAGTTTAAAACAAAAGTCATGTACTTTTAAAAGGAGATTTCTATTCAAAGGGGTGTATCATTTCATTTTCGTGTGGGGATATAATAAGAGAAAGAATTATGGAAGGAAGAGTGAGTGTGGAAGGTAAATAGATATACCATATATATACTAGTATATGTGTGTGAGGAGATTATATAAAAGAATATTATTCAAAGGTAGAAGGAGGATTATCAAGAAGAAAAATACTTTTCTATCAAGAGGTTGGTTCTTCATATTGAGGTTAGTGCCTCATATTGAAGAGGTTGGTGCCTCATATTGAAGAGGTTGGTGCCTAATTTTAAAGAGATTGATGCCTCTTACTAAGTTGGTGCTCAAGTGTTGGGGATTGGTGTCTCCAGTAGGTCGGTTCCTACAAAGTTTGTAAGAGAATTTTAAATATGAGAAATATTTTTTTGTGGTTTTCTCGTGAAAGGGTTTCCATGTAAATCTTGTGTTCTTATTTTTTGATGTTGTGTATTTGAAGTTATTGTGATTGTTAATTTAAAAAATTAAAAGATATCTTATACTAATTCAACACCCCTCCCAATATAAGTGTGTACTCATCAAATAGAACTTGAAGAATCTACTTCTAATATTCAATAGTATGTTATATTTTTTTCCAATGATTTCCTTTCATGCTTTAAATTTGAAGCTTGGTCCATTCCATGCAAAAGTACAATTTTCAAGCTCTGGTGTTAACTTCTTGATATTTTATGTTGTGAATTGGACTCCCTCATGCTAAGCATGCTTTTAGAACCTAATGAGAATTTTTTAAAATTTAAATTTACAATAGTCTCCCCAAGGGTCTTTTAAGAATTTGTGCACCACTTTTCATTATGATTTCACTTGAAAATTGTCCTTATAAGCCTCAAGTGTGTTCTTTATTAGTTATGGGTAACTTTTACATGTTTTATGTTGATTTTTTATCATTTAAGTAATTGAGCATGTTTTTTAGTCTTTGTTATCCTTTTCATGTTTTTTAATTGATTTGAGTGACTTGGGTGGACTCCTAGGGGTCTTGATTCACTTTTCAATAAAAGTATGAGTATAAATAATGACATAGGTGTTTGGTTTAACAAGTGCAAACAAAGGATATTCATATTTTACATAGGGAACCTTGACTATGATTTCAAGCCTTAACCAAAGTAGAATGAGATGTAAAATTTATCAAGAGGATGGGAAATTTACAAAGATGAAGATAAATCAATAGAATGAGGTCTATATGGAACATTTAAACATATCCATGTTAGCATAAAATACAAACCTAGTTTACATTTTCTCAAATTAGTTATCACAACAAGGGCACTAGAGAAACATAGAAAGATAGATAAGATAAAATAGATAATTTCAAGACCACTACCAATAAACTAAACATGAATTTACATTAGGATAATGTTTCCATCAAATATGCCCTACTTTGATTATTTGTGTGATAAAACTAATTAACTAGTGCTTCTAGCAAGAAATTAACTAATTTTTTTATTATAAACTTGATATACCTAAATCACATTTAAAAGTGGTAACTAAATCAAACATATAAAGTTAGTTTTCTAATTGATAAAATCAATCATATGTGTAAATATTTTTATGTGTAATTCATGTTGGGATAAATCATCTATAAAACCCCACAATTATAATAATAAAACTAGTTATTATCTTTTGATAGATTTTGTGTACAACATAGAGTTAGTAGTTTAGAGAGAAGATTTCAGGAAAAAAAAAATCTTGATAAAAATGATCAAAATAATGTAAATGCTCACATAAGATTGTAACAAAATATGAGATGAATGAATGAAATCTTCAAATTCATACTTTTCTATGTGCATTTACTTATATTTAAATATTTATGTATATGTAATTGTATTTATTTTAGCATTTCCTTTATGTATAGAAATTTAATGCATAAAATTTTAGCATGGGTGCTAAACCTTGAGCATGCTTCAAGTGTTCAACCAATCCTTGTTTCCTAGCAAGTGAAGGAAACCGCAATGGAGTATTAACCATGGTATATTAAGAAAAGAAAATAATGATTGCACATATTTTTTATATACCAAATATAGTAATAACCTAGTTAAGCCTTCCAACCCCTAGTAATAAATCATAAATCTAGAAGACTGATGCAACATAGATATCATGGATTTTAAAAATAGGGCAAGTGCTTAATCACAAATTTGGTGGTATTTTTATAACAGGTAATGATGTCTTTGTGATCATAGTTTCATGAAGGTTTGGCTCTATTTTAGCTAATGGTTCTTGCATTAGAACTTATATGTAAGACATAATATTATTAGCTAAGTATTTTAGCTTGACGGCCTATACTCCTCTTATTAGCATGTTTAAGGCCATATGAAATGTGTCTAAACAATCTTTTTGAATATTTAATCTCCTACACAATCTCAAATTTTGTATGGTGGATTTGAATGGTTGTAATTGATGATAAGGATATTTCTCAATTCATTGGGATAAAATGGAAAAAATCCTTTAAAAATCAAATTCATAATTTCAATGACCTTTTGAATTATCCATTTTAAAAGGGAAAGAATGAAATTATATTACATATGAATTTAATTTTGCCAATAATGACTAGAAATATATTAATTTGAGAATCAATTTTATTGATTTTATCCTCCTTACTATGATGTATAATCAACATCATTAAAGATTGGAGATGGTCAAATGATAGAAATCCTAATCAATTATTATTTTATATGTTTACTAGCTACTAATTCCTAACCTACACATTGACTAATGGCTTAATTAAAAATGAAAATCTATGATCTCCAATTCCAAATTGAAATGTTTATCTTCTCTATGAAATTTTAAATTAGAATAATGTGAATTCAATTTTGGAAGCTACTTAACTAGAAGCTTCTTGTGGGCGAGGGCATTTTTTTCTCACAATTAGGCCCATCACATGCCATGTATGTAGAAAACTAGAATTTATGAAACATATAATATAAGAATGCAAAGTTGCCATGTTTATTTATATAATTGTTCACAATTATTTTTCTATTTTTTGGTTTAAAATATCTATGAAAACATATCCTTTTGTGATTAAATATACCAAACAATGCAATGGCATACAATTTTAGACAAAGTCTTCTTTACTGTCTTTACTGTAGACAAGGTCTTCTTTCCCATTTTCAATAGAAAATAAAATAAAAATATTGTCCCACTTGACATTATCCAGTCGTAAGTGCAAACGTAGCTAATGTGATAGTTGGCAATATTAATCCGCAAGGGGTTAGTGAGATGTAATTTCGACGTCACAACGTTAAATTTTAAAAGTAGGCGTACCTGGTATAGCCTGTTTATAGGGTTACCTGGGATAACTGTTTAGGGAATTTCACATTTTTTAAAATTTTCTTCCTTTATCTTTGGACCTCCGGACTACTATATATATAGATCATATCATATCGTACCTGGTATAGCCTGTTTATAGGGTTACCTGGGATAACTGTTTAGGGAAGCCTTTCACATTTTTTTAAATTTTCTTCCTTTATCTTTGGACCTCCGGACTACTATATATATAGATCATATCATATCATCCCTTCCACCAAGCCATTTATTCTGCTTATTCCTTAAGCTCTCATTTGGACCATTTCGATCTTATTGTAGTAGTGGAAATTAAGAGTTAGCATGGAGAAAGAGTCGTTGAATGATTTTAAGGTGGAGATCGTTCAAACCTCCATCGTGCAATCGGCTGTACCCACACAAGATTGCACGCTCAAAGGCTCCAACATAGATCTCACTGTTCCCGCCATTAGTCCGGGCCACTTCTTTGTTTACAAAGGAGTGCAAGATAAGCCATACGAAGAGATGGCAAGCTCGATTAAGAAGGCGCTCTCTGAGATACTAGTACTCTTTTATCCAGTGGCCGGAAGGTTTATAAACAGCGATAATGGTGAGCCTGAGATAGAGTGCAATAATCAGGGAGTGCCCTTCATCGAAGCTGAAGCGGACGCTGCCATTAAGGATCTTGATTTTTCTCAGCCAAGTCTTTCTGTAGCCAAATTGACTCCTAAGAGGGACCCTCTCCAAGGAGAATCCCCTCTTTGTGTTCCTGTTCTAGCTGTACAAGTAAGTATCTTAATTTACTTTGGAACTTAAGTACATAGTTATGGACAACTTTAAGTCCACCAAATCCATCTAAATTAACTGATGTTTTAGATTATTCGTGAGCATAGTAAGCTAAGTGAACATGATTTGTTTGCAGGTGACAAGGATGAAGTGTGGCGGAATTGTGGTGAGTTGTTGTTTTGATCACAGAATAGTAGATGGAGTAAGCAGCAGTATTTTCTTTCAAGCATGGACAGACGCCGCTCAAGGTCGCTCCTTTTACATCACCACGCCTTGCTTTGAACGCTCACTCCTCAATCCCCGCTACCCTCTCAACGCTGCTCAAATTGATAGCCATTACATGGCACTGCCTTTCTCTGCTCTCGATCACACCGACTCTCCCCCACCCCAAATTGGGCGGATCTATCATTTGGATGCTCTCACGCTTCTCCAATTGCAGGCTCTGGCAAACCAAACTGAAGGAAAACCCCGGGTTGGCAAATCTATAACGAAGATGGAGGCAGTCTCTGCCTATATTTGGAAAGTTTATGCTCGCGCGCAGGCTTTGACCAGTTCAGAACGAACCAAAATCGGTATCCCGATTGATAGGCGTGTGTACTTGAACCTCCCTCCCTCCTACTTCGGAAACGTGATTGCAATCCCTTTCCAGGAGAGTTATGCAGAGCAGATATTGGAGGAGCCGTTAAGCAATACCGCACAGATCGTGCGTAGCATCATAAATGCTTCCGCAAACAGCGAATATTTCAGGTCGTTTGTGGATTGGGTGGAGGAGAAAAGACCAGCAGTGATGTTAGCGAGAGTGTATGCGGAGGAAGGGTCTGCCGTGGTGGTGTCGTCAGGAGTGAGGATTCCATTATATCAGTTTGACTTGGGATGTGGGAAGCCTACCTTTTCAAGTGTATATTTTCCATGGGGAGGAACAGCAGGGTATGTGATGTTACAGGCGAGCCCCCTGGGAGATGGGAACATGGTGGTGTATATGCACATGGCGGAGAAGCACTTAGATGCCATTGAAACTGATCCTGACTTTCTGTTCGTGAAAGCCAGTCAAATGAATTTCTGGTAACACTAAGGAGCTTGTAGTATAAATATCCAAGAAGACTTGCAGTAAGCTTTCATGTTTTCTCCAGTGTAGGATTCTTGATGCTAAACTAATGTTTTCGACAGTTTAATCCTTTGTAACTCACTCCAAATCACCGAGATCACATAAATATAATGGCTTAATTCTAAGAACGCCTTATTGACTGAAAATTTGTGCATTGACAACCTAAATCACCATGCACTACAATACCAATAATGTTGGCGTGTAATTTCTCCCACACCGTCATATTAAATGATATGAAATGTAAAGTTCTAGAATGCTATAGATAAGGATAAGGATTGATATAAGATAATGTAAAATAATATTAAATGCTTGTTAAGTCAGCCTAAGTTCTAGAATAAGTTCTAGAATGTACTAAGACCTCTATAAATGGAGGCAGATGTTATGTGACTACTCACTCTCTTGCAGAGTCCAGCTCCATAGAGCTGTTAGAGAATGTAAGTCTGAATAATGGCGGTGTTTAATGTATGAGCTGCAGCTCAGTAAATCATTGTAATGTTTATTTGATTAATTTAAGTTTCATTTTGGTTTTATTTTTGCTTCTCTCCCCTGTTCTAACAGTGGTATTAGAGCCGTAAGGTCAAGATCGCTGGAATTTGTTGCCAAAGGTCATTGCTAGGGCTTGCAGTGTGCAAATTTCAAAAGGATCGATTGTTTGTAAAGCTGTCAAGTTGAATGAGTCAGGCACAAATACAAAGCCCAAGAAGTTCCCAGTTATTAAAGCTGTTGTTGTCAAGTTTTGGCGATATTTCGATTAGCAAGGAAGGTGTTTTGAGGCAGATCGTTGGAGATTATTAGAGATTGTTGTCAAAAGATCCAAACTGCTTGAGGCAAGGTTGATGAAGCAAGGAAGAGCCAGGTGAATTTGAGGAGGAAATCTTGTCACCATTTGTGACAAACGTCAAGAGCCTATTAGGATCCCCGAGCACTTGCAGTGTGACTCTATGGGAGATGTTGTGAGAATACAAGTGTTGAGCACCTGAACCAATGATGGACTAGTAACCAAGTGTGCCAGAGCTCATGGGTAAAGCATCCCAACAGCATCATGGGATTTCCTAGGTTCGATTGCTAGATCTAGAAAATTTTAGATGTCGCAACACTAGTGAAAGAGACTGAGAATGTATTGAGAATTCATGGTAGAAATTAGGGGGGAGTGTTGGCATGTAATTTCTCCCACACCGTCATATTAAATGATATGAAATGTAAAGTTCTAGAATGTTATAGATAAGGATAAGGATTGAGATAAGATAATGTAAAATAATATTAAATGCTTGTTAAGTCAGCCTAAGTTCTAGAATGTACTAAGACCTCTATAAATAGAGGCAGATGTTATGTGACTACTCACTCTCTTGCAGAGTCTAGCTCCATAGAGCTGTTAGAGGATGTAAGTCTGAATAATGGCGGTGTTTAATGTATGAGTTGCAGCTCAGTAAATCATTGTAATGTTTATTTGATTAATTTAAGTTTCATTTTGCTTTTATTTTTGCTTCTCTCCCCTGTTCTAACAAATAAAAGTTTCAGAAAAACCTTCAATTCACACTCATAAATCAACATACATGGACTCATGATGCATGTCCTTCATTTACCACATGAGAAGCTATATTTTAAATAGACTTGATAGGAGCTTAATTTGTCACGTTAAAGAAATTTTGTGACGTGCTTTCTTTAATTCTAACATCCACTTAAGATATTAAAGAGTAGTATGCATGGTTTGATGAAAACATAGGTAAATTTTTACTATTACAAGATTGGTGTGATTATTCTTATGACCATGGTGTAGTAGTTCTTTTGAGATCAGTGTTTACGATTACACAATGAAGTGAAATAATAATTATACAAAAGTATTATGCTACAATGGTTATCTCTTTCTTTAATAATAGCCTGTTTTATATGTTTGACAAGATTTTGTATCTAAATAAATTCTCTCATCTTTATGATAGTCTTTATGAATAAAATATTGAGACCTTGATGGCAATGCTTTAATTGTATGTGATTATTAATGAAAAAATTATTGTCCTATGGATGACTAGGTGCATGGAATTCATTATGATAATACTTATCTCATTTATGGTAGTCATTGAGATAATGATGATTAGCAATATGTTTAGAGGTCAATGCTAGAGCTTGAGGGTAGTAAGGTCCCATGTGCCATGATTAGCATTGGTATTGATGATGGAAATTTCCCCTTAATAAGGTAAGAGATTATAATAGTTCCATAATAATTTGTATATTTTTTGAATATTATTGGTTATCATGATGCTTTTGACTTGAGAAGACCCATATAATGTGACTAAAATGCATAAAAAACTTGATATATTATTCACCACTATGCAAACTCTTTTATACAAGGAGAGTACAAGTGGTTTGAAGGAGAAATAGTTTAACTGTCAAAGAAATAGTTAACCTACTAGCACTAGCAACCTACCTAACAACCTACGAATAATGTAATATATTATGCTAACATTCCCCCCCTTATTACATTGTTCCTACAAATGTATCCCCTAAAATCTCTTATTCACTTTGTCAAGGGACCTCCCCTTAAGGCTTACATAACAAAACTTGTTGATTACAAAATATATATACATCTTTGTGAAGATCTTCCTTGATGAAACAAATCCTGAATTAGGTGGAGCTCCATCAAGCTGTCTCTTAACCCTTGTAAAGTTGTAGACCCTAGCTGCATTCCCGAGTTCTTCCTCTCATGAACTCCCGAATCAAGAATTCCTTGAATTATTCGACAACAATCCATATTCAGCTCTCCAAACACATGGCTCCATCAAGTTGTCTTATGACCCTCGAAAGGGTCTAATTGGGATCATAGCCTCGAGTGCTCACTGGACAACCATCCATGTTGAGATCTACACCAAACCCCTTACCTATCTCCAATAATCAAACTTCATAACATATGTATTCTTCAAATTCATCAACAACAACAATGAAAAGCAAAAAAATAAACCAAAAACACTTCTCATGCAAAGCATCATCTCAAAATGAGAAGCTAACTTGAGATGATGGAATTTCTTCCATCCTTCGGTGCTACCAACCTCCAATGTGATTGTTATAGTTTATCCATTTTTTATTGTTGATAAGTCTTTAGAGGCCTTGTCAAATGTTACAAAGATAACCCCAATCTGAACAAAATTTACAATGTTTTATTTCTAATGTAATGACCCTTGATATAGCCAAAGAACATTCCCTTCGTTAGATCATATTTAAATTGAGGACATTCATAAACAATAACCATATCTCCCAAAAAAATCATCATGTTTGAATACACAACTTTGTTCATTCTAGTCTCATTTATCAAAGTAATATAGATCATATCCTTGATAATTCAAGACATCAATTTCCACTTACACAACTACATAGAGGGGTGGTTTAAGACAATTTTTAAGACAATTTTTGAGTAAATTGTCTTAACTTGAGACAAAAAAAAAATTGTGTATTGTCTCAAGTATTGTCTTAAAAAGTGTCTCTATAAAGACAATATGAAATATAAGTATTTTTGTCTCTTTAGAGACGATTTCACTTTTGTCTATTTAGAGACAATAGCTGGGATTAAAGACATTGTCTCTAAAGAGACAATATGTAAAAATGTATTAAAAAAATAAATAATTTATTTTAAATATTTTTTTAGTGTGATTTTCAACATTCAATGTTTTCAAATTCTCGTCATCCTCCTATTTGTTGGAGTTTTTATTTTTATTTTTCCAAATGCGATGGAAAATTATGACAAAAATTATCAAGGATTTTGAAGTTGGGAGCAATGAACAATTATCAAATACACAAAGCATAATGTTCATAAAAAAACAAAGAAAATAATGCATTATAATCCGAATTCTAAAAGTCAATGCCATGAAGTATTTTTTTATTTATAGTTTATAAAACTGTTCATACAATCATGAGCAACACGTACATCATAACATGGCATGAGAAAACGATTCATTTCTAGGAAAGAGAAAATGTTAATAATTTCCTAAAAGCCAGTGGAATATACCCAACTACCGGCATAACTCTTTCAAGCATGGCAAGGTAGCTTGACAAAAAGTTGACTCAATTGTCTGGACTGGACAATTTTGCTTCAGAGTGGGAACTTTCTTCTTGCATGCCTGTGTCTAGTCCTCTCAAAGGCTGATAACCTTTCATTGTAACAATCCACCAAATCATGTACTTTCTTATTGATGAACGATATGATTTCCAAATCGTCTTTGAGCATAGTACATCCTTTTAAGATTTTGATATGATTTTGGAAAGAGTTGAACTCTTCCTTTAAGATAATCAATAGGGTGAAAGCAAAATTTTCCTGCAGGCAAACAGTATTAGATTTAACAAGTAAATCCATTTGCATTATTCATTTAAAGAACCACAAATCCACAAGTCTCTACACATGAACTGAAAATGATCAATCTGCAAATCGAACCCCAAAAAATATCCAATTATATGTAGCCACTACACTATGGTCATTGATAGCCCAAAAGTGAAAATATGTGATCCCAAAAAACTTTTCTTTCATATTAACTTACTACTCAAGTTGGGCTGCAAACTGTGCAACTTTAAGTTGGCACTGGTTAGTTGTACTACTAACTTCTTCACCTCAATAGAGCTCTGCAACTCGCTTAAAATATTCCAAAGCCAATTCCAAATTTTCTTCAGCTTCATATATTTCACCTAGATTTCATGTAGAAAATGATATTTTGAATTTCAATAAAAATTCATCTAAAACAAATAGGTAAATTTACTCATAACCTAATTATCATAAAGATATTTACAAAATTACCATACAGCTTCTGCAATGAATGCCTTGTACATCACATCCAACCAAGAAATTTGTAGTCTTAACAACATATCAAAACATATTATCATAAGAATAAGAATCCTTAAACTAGTTCAAAGTCAAATGTTAACAACCTCAAAAGATTAGGTTATCCCACAACTAGTTCAAACATTGAATTACCTTGCAGTGTTTTGCAACCATCGACAATCTTCTTATCTCCATGAAGAGATTAATAGCCAAACCTAAGCACCTAGCAGCCTCTGCACAACATTAATTAGTAAATCAAGACCACTTCCTATCCAACAATAATAAATGATACCCAACATTCTCCCATTCTAATATAACCTAAAGAGAAACTACCACGCAGCAAGAGAGAAATTTAGACACCTTCATTTGCTGTTGTAAACAAACTGACTTGTTTCTAAAATGAATTCTGAATCCTGCATTGGCCAAAATGTGTGCAAAAATCCCCAAAAATCAAGACCTTTGAGCAGAGTTTCCAATCTTGAAAAGGTTGCGTTGGCAGAAAAAATGACCTTGTCATCAAACTCTGATATCTGCCTTCCAAGACAAGCAATTACCCCCTTAAAAAAAATCTCCTCAAACTTCACATCTGATTTCTTATTAAAATAGTAAAGAAATAACTCAAAATGAAACTTTTAAGGATAAAATAATTGGTGTGAAGAGTAATCACATCTTGAAAATAAGCAATCTAAAAGCATTTGCAATCCTTGCACAAACACTGATACTACAGAGGAAAACACCCTCATATCTCTCTTTCTTAATGAATTGTTCAAGTAGCAAAGTTGTGATTTCACCATGATGGGAAATCAATCATATCAACCATGACACTCTTTGCCTATTAGGACTATTGCACGGTGAATATACCTTTGAAACTTGTCACAAAAACCTTGTCTTCTCAATGCTCAAAACACTACCACCAAGCAAAATCTTCTGCCCCCTATTGCACTAAAGTTATGGTGTTAGGACAAACACCTCCATATGGTGTATTTGAATCTCGTGAAGATTGTCATACTTTGAAATGAGACTACACCTTTTCCCAAAATTTGATTTACTGCCCTATTCAGATTAATGACCATTGTGCCTTAATAGGAGTGTCATCCTTTGTTTGATTTGATTATGTATTCATAGAATGACTAATTTGATCTCATTATGATACTGTTTAACTAACTCCTTTATGAAAATCTACAACTGCTCCTTGATCTAGCTGCCACTGCACTCTCTATCACTGAACAGGATATGGTCTACACTACCTTGTAATTTGTTGTTAGAAGCTTGATATCGGACTTTCTTACATTGTTGTTCTTTCACTACCTTCTCACCTCTAAGGAGGTGACAGCTTTCCCTCATGACAGTGATGACTGTGTCAGGCAGCGGACTGTCATTAGCATTTAGGTCTCATTGAGGTTCACAATCATACTAACATCATTTATATCCACACTAGTTACCCCCTTGAACATTGCACAAGAACCTCACATCCTTAAAGCACTACCCCAGTTTTGACCAAAAGGACTGTCACCCAGGCATAACCTCTTCATGATTTAATGAAACTGCCACCTATTATTACTTGACTGTCCTTGCATTCAGACTTTGCAAAAAATCATTGTACACTGTTCCAAAATTCAAAACACTACTCCTTAATACAATGACAATGAAGAAAGTATGCCTCAACAATGAGACAAAAGCCATGAAGCTTAGATTCTATTTGAATGTGATAGGGAAAGAGCACCATAATGGTATTATTAAGAGTCTAACCCTCATGAAACCCCCTTGACAAGTTATTGCATTGCCCATTACTATCATTTAAATGAACATGCATGAAATACAAGAATGATGTATCAAGTGATTGCTACCTCCCTCAAAATGGTCAAAGATCTCATTCTTGTAGAGACCATGAAAATCAAGACTAAGTTGATAAAAGGGATAGACACTTCTACTAAGCATGCTGCCACGTTAAAAAAATTCAATAAAGGGTAAGGGCCTAAAGAACTACCTGCTATCATAAAAAAATGAATATGTGGGCCATCTTGCAATAAATACTCCAAATTTGGTTCTGCCAACATGATCTGTAGATTAAGGTCATTAGTAATTATCCACTCTATCAACAAAGAAAACATTAAAAATCATTACACATACTGCAGTTATTAAGGGCTTGAAAGACTGTTCTATTATATAGGCAAGATTTGTACCACTGTCTATAATTGTGCCTTGCTTGTCAGTAGTTTCAAACATCTTTGGGTCAATTCCCAAATCTGTACCATCAATATCTATTCTTTTCAAGTTAACATTGTAATGAGACCTGCAAAAGAAGAGGTAGTTCAAACCCAAGAAATGTGAAGAATCAGAAAAACTATGCTTTCCCACCTTTTTCTCTATCTTTTTTCTCTTTTGAAAAGAATGTGTCATGTATTAGATCCATATAGTAATACCTTTATAAAAGCGAGTACATCAAATGGCTTAGTAATGACTAAATAAATTTTGCCTCCCACCATAAGAAAATTTCTATTCAAATTATAATAGTGTTGGCAAAGGATCTAAATAGTTCAATGGGACTAGAGTGCATCTACAAGAATGCCAACAACAAATTCTAAAGACACATCATCCAAAATAAATGTCTGAGAATTATACACAGTTGCAGCTAAACATGTGAAAAGGAAAGATCTGAACTTCCTCATTCCCACAAGTATGAACTATTAACCCAACAAGTGTTTATTTGAAAATATCTTCTAGAGAATAGCAATGGGGACCCTAAATTGTAATCCTCGGTGACACCAAAGAGCTCTTACTAGTGGACAAAGACAAAGCACTCTAAGAATCCATCACTAAACAACTAGTTTTTAAAATAAGAAAATATACCTTGCAACTAGAACCCTAGAATGTAATCATTTTAACCAGTTTGGACACTCCTTTGTAACCTGAACATTGCTAAACATAAATCAGATATTGAGTGGTGTGGGTTGGAGGACAGTGGCAACTGAGTCTACATTTGACATCATGGATATCAACAGTAGCTACAGGTTGTTTCAAGCAACTACAAAGAAAGTATAATAATGTCCATAAATGACCAAAATTTCTAGTAGTAAGTGCAAAGTCATCGAAACTGAGCTCCAACATCTAAAAGAAACAGACTCAACATGCTAAAAGCTAGAAGCACAACAATAAAAGATTCTAACTAAATGTGTAGGTGAACCCAAAACAAGTCTAAACATGTCAGTAGATACAATAGCAAGCATTACAAACATTACAAGCCATGTGAAAAGAGGTGTTACCAAAGAAGATAAAGGTAAGGGAGTACTTGTTTGGAGACAAAAAGTTGACCCCTATCTGCATCTAAATGCAATGAGATAAAGATGTCCACCACCATGAACAATCCACCCTCAAATCAAATAAGTCAGTCTTGGACTAGGTGAGTATTGGGGGCACAAGGAATGGCTCTTAGCAACTCTCGTAGCATCCACATATCATTTATCCTCCAGAAGTAGAGAAGAAGATGGTAATTTGTACCTGTTTAGATCTCCAAGATATGCAAAGTATCTACCCCTCTATGCCAAAGAGCAATGCACACAATAGATCTAGAGTGATAAAAGATGTGCATTCCACATCAAAAGGCAATCACCACTACCTATCTAGTCCAAGGAAAAGGAGGATGCTGATACCACATCCAAAAATATATCAACTATATCAAGAACAAAGGTAGTAAAAAGGAAAGGAATGAAGATGTACATGGAGGGAGGTACAATTGCTAGCATTCATCGATTGAAAACAAATTGATTAATTCTTTTAATCAATGTCCCTATTGAAAATTTCAAGGCTTTTGTAGTGGAGATGGAAGAAAACTATTTTTTGTAATCATTGAAGTATCAGGGATGGAAAGAAGACAATCTAATTTGGTTTTTGAAAAGACAGAAATATCAAGGTAAACGTGGATGTGTTTTGCAAACTTGGAACCTTCCTTATAATAAATATCAATTTGGTTGATATATACATTATGAGTGAAGGATTGACTCCCAACTTTCCACTTCTATTTGCAACTCTTGTGAGATAAATGTTGTGTAAGGGGAAAAGATGTTATCTAAGGAGGGTGATCTAACTGTTCAAGACAACCTAAAGACAGGGCAGATAACTTAGCTACATAAATGATCTACAAGGGGATGGATGTATAGATAGCATGAAGGCAGGCATGGTAACTAAGGTGGAAGACAACATATTGATATTGGAGATATGTTATGGTAGACAGCTATTGACCTGCATGAGGAAAGAAAAGCTAGTCAAGAATAGTGTACAAACAACATAATATGAGGATGGCATAGCATGACAACCGCTTCATGAAGGCAACCTGTGGAGTGTAGTCAGCCACAATAACCAAAGATTACTAGAAATAATATATTGTCAAAATCATACATCAACAACTCAATAATGATTGGCCAACATCATTGACTAAGGGAGATGACTCAAAAACTAGTGGCTAAGCACAAAGATGGTGAAAGCTCACTAACTGAAAAATTAGCATACCATTTGTCTATGATGTTTATTTATGGCATCATCCTCCCTTGTGATATTCTCCCTCTAATCAAGGACAAGGTACCTTACAACTAGAACTCAACAAATGAATGAATTAGTAACTACCATACTCAAGTTTCCATGGTTTCACACTACACTATGGCATTTCCTTAAATACATGGTTAGGTTGTAAACTCCTAGGTACCAACCCCAAAAGGACTTCATAAAGTTGGAATACTTGATATCTCCTCTTTTTAGCCCTACACAAAGTTTTCAAATCTTCTATAAATTCATTTTCTAAGTGTTTTCTTTTAAGATCTTTAATTTAGCTAAAATCTATTCATTTATTTATGAAACATTGAAATTGCCTTAACAGACTCATAAACCAATTAACATTCACAGAATTTTTCATAGAGTAAACCCTCATAGGCATCATACACAAAATAACTTAAATTAACACAGAAATTTGGGAGAAAACCCCTCATGGGTGATAAAACACCAAATCTTTGATAATGTAAATGTATGGCCCTGATTGCCCTAGAGAGAGTAATTAAATATATTTCTCCTGAGTGTTATACAATTAAAAAGAAGTTGTTTTGAAACCATTTTGTAATGAGTTCACAGAAATAAAGAATTTTAACAATCCATTTGCAAATGAATGGCTCATATCACTCCATGTGTCTCACTTTTTTAATATCCCAGAATCTGTGCACCTGGTTAATGTAATGGCAGAAATAATTCACTCAATACAATGTAGGAATAACAGATAACTTGCAATTACCATCTAATACTTATAATTTTTTTAGGGTGACCACATAATAATGGGTTACAGTTTTTGGCCAAACTTGACATTAAAATCAGGATTTTTCACCAGACATTCACTTTCTTACACCTATAGCAGCTAAACCATTAAGGTTTTGAAGATGAATCAAACTAGTTATTTGTTAGATATTTTGTGTAGATTCTAATTATATTTTTTAAAAAAAATTTAAAAAAAAATTGTGAATCATTTTATGTAATTTTTAATAACTTTTTTTCTACTAATCAACATTTTAAAAAGTGATGTTTACTTACCCACATAACTTTTTTTATAGATAGGATACAATTCTAATTTTTTAAAAACAAAATTTTCACACGAATATCTAGGGATGGATATTTTTTCATAATTTTTTGTTACATATATTTTTTTTAATTAGTTTTCAAGTCGCATAATTATAATTTGGACGGGGTGTACTTGACCATAACTTTTTTATTTGGATTAACTTTTTTTTTTGTTGGAATAAGGACATCAATACCTAGGGCACATGTATTTTTTAGAATTTTTTCTCTATTTTTCTATTTTTTCGTATGTGTGATATAAAGAACTTGATGTTCATTGAAAATCCTACACTCACAAGAAATAAAAAATAAATATAATAATCAAATTAAACATATTTAAAATTATACTTTTTAGGAAGCTTATAATAAGGGCTACAGGCTTACAAAACATAAATTTTAAATGAATTCATTTGATCACCCAAAAGGTAAATCAAAAGTGGTTTTTTATCAGCATTTTGATAGGTGTAGAGGAGACTCATTATAGGTATGGTTTAAATCTAACAAGGTTCTATCCAAGGGGGTTTGATCTAAGGGGGTTTGATCAATCTCTCTTTAATTAAAATAATTTAAATGGAACCTTTAAAGTCATAAATCATTGTATTTTCTAAAAATATGTGATTTCAGGAAAAAATCAGGATGTCCCAAAAAGAGTAACCCATTATTGTGGCATGACCCTTTCTCTTCCTACAAATCACTGTTTATGCTCTGATATTTTATGCATGAATCTTATCTCATGCATTGAAGATTGCATTTACGATTGATAGTTTTACTAATAGTCCATATAAAATGCAAAAGAAAATGAGGGATGAGCCACTTAGACTACTTAACTAAAAATACATTAGAATTTTTTTAAAGATAAACATAAGAATATCACAATTACAAAAACAGTAAATGCAATCTATTCAAGAAAAAAGTTTAAGAAAAAAAAATGATTTACCAACTTTTTACATAAAATAATTCGATCCACATGATCTTAATATGTCTTCCAATCCTAGAATTATTCTGCAGGAGAAAAGGACCCAAAACTAGTGTGCTCAAGAAAAATGATCTTTATGAAAAATGATCCTATTTCGGGTATGTGCAGGATCATCATGGAAAAAATAGGCCCTTAAGTGGCAAAAAATTCAGAAAAATCAGTGTTAGGCAACTTGACATAAAAAATTTGAATAAGTTATCTATATTATTTCAAAAATATGTAAGAATAGAATCTGTAGAAAATTGAATGTAGTTTCTAAACTACTAGGTTTATTTAAAAATAAATAAAATCTATTTGGTGAAATTTGAAATTTCAATCTTAGTACTTAAATTTCAGGAAAAATAAAGAAGTAGGTATGCAAACCTAACTATAATAAAATGATAATAATTTTTTATAATATTTAATATATACATAGAGGGACTCATATGTCGGATGTGATGCATATTTTTTTGTAATTTTTTTCCAAGTAAATAATTAATTATAAATTTTTTATTACAACTTTTAAAAAATATAAAAACTCGTATGTCTAACCACCTTAAGTTTGTCAAAACTTCATGAAATTTAATTTTTCTTTTTTTAATCCTATAGTATGTGAAGCATAGAATGTGATGCATGTTTCAGATTCAAAAAATGTGATACTGTTTAAAAGTTATAGATGTTTTTCAATCAACCTATCGATCAGGACTTTAGTCATAATTCTAATAGAAAATGAATAATAATTATTTATTAAATTCAAATTAAAGTATAATTTATATTGGTGGAAAGTTGAGAATCTCCTCTAAAAACCCTTTTCGTTTCATCAATTTTGAGTAAAAAAAAAGTTGTCAGCCACATACCCTACAAATACCCATAATATTGCCACTTTTTGGCCCCTCATGATCCTGCACATACCCTTTTATCTGCTTGAAACATTCAGCAAATTCACATGCCTGAGCTCTATGTTAGGAAAGTATATTAAATGAACCTTAAAAGTTGTGTCCAACATGCTCTGAAGAATATGTGACATACTTTTTATTATATATTGAGGCACAAGACACAAGAACCATGTGTGTAGTAGTTCATAATTTTTGGCCTTTGAACAAAATTTCACATCGAGATTTTGTTTTCAATCGATACTTGAGCACCAGGGAATTTTCAGTTATTGGACATAATAGGCTTTGGTCATGCACATTCCTTGTTTTTTTCCCAACCAAATGTAGGACTTAACAATTTTAAGTTGTTGCACTTCAAGAATCCAATGAAATTTGTATACGTTAGTCATTTTTTCTTTGCATATTTTCTTTATGATGCCCTATAAAACCACTAAGCAATCTTGTCTTGTAGGGAACTAAGGTTTTGGAGGCATTTATGTTAGCACATCACATTTTCATTTAACTTAACTTGATTGAGTCCTTGGTAACAATTAGTGACTTTTGGTCACTGGGGTGTGCAGCAAGGTACCAAGATTCAAAAGTTTGGTAGCATACAAAATTAAAAAATTGTGCACATGAATTTAAAAAGAATTCCAAAAGTTTCAAACCTATATAGCATACAAAATTATGTATAATCGCATGCATCACAATATAAAAAAAATCAACTACTGTATATAGCATTTCAAAATTAAATACATCACATGATCCCTCTCCAATGTCTATAGTCTTGGCCCTGTGGCTAGTATCTAAAAATATATAATTATGTGCAAGATCCAATTCATGATCATTAATACAATTAGTGCCAATTACCTGATCCAATACATCTGCACTAACAATACAATATTCACTATGTCTAACATGGTTCCTAAAGTATGTAGAAAAAATAACAGTTGATGTCCCAGCCAATGTGTTAATCTAAAACTAAGAGGTTCAGTCTAATAGGTTCAACTCTCTTAAAAAATCAATGTTTGGAAAATAAAATTGAGGTTTGGTCAAACCTTGTTACTGTGTTGTGCAGCACCAAACACATTTGCAGCATTTTAGATTATCCTGAATGATGCTTTCTTTGTTGAGGCCCAATGACAGTCATTTTATCTTTTAAAGGAACTAGAGCTGTAGAGAGATTTTTGTAGTTTGGATATGTGTTTTTCTTTTTGAGGCCTAGCATCAACACTTGGCTAGCTTTACCTGTCGGAGATTTTTTTTCTGTTACTCTGTCACATTTTCTTTTGACTTCATTCTGAACAACACTTATAACACTTTTGGTCACTAGGATATATGGCATTACAAACATGTGTCACATTCTAGATCATCCTGAATGAAGCTGATTTCTTTTTTTAGCGCTGGTGATAGTCAATTTTCTTTCCATGAATAGAAGCTCCAAAGATATTTCTATATTTTGACACAGATTTTTCTTTGACACATCTCCTAAATTTAGCTCGAAGTATGGTGACACTTTGTGATTTCTTCTTCCCTGGCAGAAATGATGATGTCACTAAAAAAGCAGGTTTCAAATATAAAAAAATCCATAAATGAATGGAATACTTATCATCTAGTGAATGTAGGACAAGTTGCACTCTTTCTTTTAAAAGGTATAACCTTGTAGCCTGTTTGATGACACTATCAAGAAAATCAGCCACCTGAGACATGATTGAGATGTATAGATTCAGGATCTCCTATGTCTTCTTACTGCAAATAATTGAGCACAAAAATGGGTCAAGTTTGCCAATTTTTTTCTTGATGGACACAATCTTGTCTACTAGATTTGTATGATCAATAATTTATCCCTTGTAATCAAAGCATCTAAATTGCTTTGGACTCAGTTCATCTATTCTTGACATTGGTAACAAAATGAACATGAGTCAGAATACATACAACAAAATGTAATGTTTCTGTACACTTTACAGTCATGAGAATGATCTCTACTTGCGTATTATTTCCAAAATCTTAATTTTTTTGTTCTTTTCTTTTCAAAAATATATCCAGTCTTCATGTTGATCTGCCTAGTTCAACAATATTACCTACTGAAGAGAAATAAATTCCCAATGCAGGCAGTTGTATTAATTTGCTTGGTTCTTATGTTTTTGCCAGAACAAGGGATAGGATCATAGGACACATTGACCAACTTATGAAATCTTCAACTTGCTTTAACTGACTTGACCAACCATATGACTGCAAAGAGGGATCATCAATCCAAAAATTGAAAGCATTCTATAAAAACCTTTTTGTTCTATACTCATATTCAATACCAAAAGTCAAGGATAAGAGACGTGATTGATTACCCACTGCCATGGCATTGCGTTACCAAGTGTGGGCTACCACAAATATGATCTAGTACCGATGGCAAACTTGTTGGGATGGTCGGCAGGGGAGTGTCCTCAACAAACATGCACAACGAATGGTATGCTTTTTCAAAGGAACAACTAACATAAAAATGATGGAGATGGTAGTCATAAAAACTTCAATCTTTTTTTCAACTCAAACTGGCAGGCTTTGAACCTTGTACCAGTCTTTCCACTCATTTATTTTCAACTTTATGGTGTCATGGTTATAGGGGATTTGTCAACCATATTACCATTCAGTGGCAGGCATGCGACATTTGATAGTTTGGCTAATTAAAAAGAAGGGATGTGAAGTTAATTGGGTACTTTGAATTTCACAACCAATATTCTTAGAGAACACATCACTCTCACAACATACATCATTAGTTAAAGCCCAAGATCTAAGATGTCGGTTCTAATATGGATCTTTGTTCAGGTTTGTGGATCTGGTTCATGGATTTGGAAAATTTGTCCATACAAAAACAATGTAAAATTTATATATATATATATGCAGACTAAAAACAAGAATTAAGTTTAGAATACCACATAGCATAATATAATCAACAAAACCACCATAAACTTTAATGTCATTTAAAACATAAATAATAAATATTATAAAATATCCATTATTCAAACTTCAAGTTCAACATTCAATTTTCAGCGTCATAAGGATTTTCTAAATCATCAACACCAGCATCATCATTAAAAAAAGAAGAAATATGGATAGATGAATTATATGAGTTATATATTTGCAAAAGGTGTATGTTTTGCTTCAATTGCCAGCATCACTTTTTACATCTTAATTTTATTTTCCAGAGCAATATTGGCCAGAGCCTCTAAATCTAGTCAGGATTATTCTATATGGTGTAATTTCTAATGAACACTACAATACTTCTGATCAGAGTTTAAAATTGACTAATAAATTTTTAACAGTCTTCAAGGTTTAAAAGGGAAGAAATTCAAGGTTGAAGATCATAAATTAACTAGAAGACCTAAGCAAAGAGCAATGGATCCAAATGCTTACAGAATAGTGTAAAGCCCATACCTGAAGGGTTTCAGTTTGTGATGTTAGTTCTGAAATCCCTTATCATCCAAATGAATCCAAACATGATCACCAACTTGGCTGATATAAATAGGGGAGGCATGCTGCCTTGAATTCATCCTATTTCTACTATAGAGAATGTTTTGAATCTGGGCATGAAGCTTGACTCAAGTCTGCACAAAGGGAACAGTTTTGTCTTGCACCTTTGTTGGTGGTGCATATCTAGAGCTGGAAGAGCTACCAACAGTTCATAAGGCACCAAAGGTTGAAAGCCATAATTATATTGGCTTGTGACTAGTCCTTTGTATGATAAGTCAGTGGATGCCCCGCTTACTTGAGTACTAGACCTATGGAAAATTGGGGGCCATCAATCGCCAATGGAAATGGTTGTTGCACGTCAGGGAGAGAAGGCACTAGAGGGGAACAAGGAGCATCAAAAAGAGATTTGATTGCTTGGAATTTGGACACAGAACATTATCTGCCTTAGCTCCCAAATGATTCCAAGAATCAAAGGATCACACAGATTGACTTATTTTAAGTGATAGTTCACCAAAGAGTAAGTTGTTCTATAGTCAACAGATGTTATGGAAGCCATCAAAGTTAGCCTTGTAATCATAATAATAATGTGCTTCAAGTAGTGGTATACCCTATCAAAGTTCACGTTTGTAGGGAAAAATTGTCCATTGATTGACTGATTTGTTTTCAGTTTATTAACTTGAGTCTTATTATTAAAAAAAATATACTACTAAATAGATGCATGCTTGCAGTCAGACAATCCTCACTTAATCAAAGGTTCTTGAAAACTTAAATAGTTGTTTCTAAGGTCATGTTTAAAGCCTCGGGTGGGTGGTGGATTTGGCAAACAACCCTCCCTGTGCTGCCAACACAAGGTTTACTCCATATCTAGCCGACCTCTGCCATATATGCAAGCTTTTCTTCTACAAATGCTTCATCAATGCTAAGGTGACCATTCCTAACTACATTGGGCATTTACATCAAAAAATTAAGGAGTTTGTATTTCAGGACAATATAGCAATGGAAGGCACTTTGCCTCCAGAAATGGTCACGCTTACTGCCCTCCGCCATTTTATTCTGCCATTCCTGTAGAGCTTGGGAATCTGAAGAAGCTTCAATAGCTTGTTTTGAGTGATAATGCTTTTAGCGGAAGGATTCCTTTTTCTATGGGGGAGCTAAGGGAGCTGGTCATCATGGATCTAAGCCGCAATCAGCTGGAAGGAGCCATTCCATTACAAATTTCCAGGCTTATTAGGTTGGCTAAGCTAGACCTGAGCTTTAACCGTCTGAACAGCACCATTGTTAACAGGCACGATAAAAATGAAGGTCGAAAGCCATTTTAATAGGGAAATCCATTAATAGGTCCAATAAAAAACCTTAAAAGGCACAATAGTCAAAGAATCACCACCAAATATTGTTTAGTTCCACAAAAACTAGCATACATACAGTCATGCATTGCCACTTAGAAAAGAGACAAGAAATAGAAGGAAAAAAAGACAGGTAGAAGGCCCTGTTGCTTGCCCAAGAACCTAGACCCACGTGGTCGTGACCTTTTGCTCTAAGCTTCGCATCCTTTTGATTTGCTGAAAACCCCTGGTCATTTTGATGAAAAAGCCCTTCTGGTGCATTTGTTCCTCTGTTATGTGTTCTGAAAGCCAAATGAAATTAACGCATATTCATTAAAGTTGCATATGATAAGGTTGAAAGTAATGTCTAATGTTGGAGGGAAAATGAAAATTGGGAGGGAATTGGAAAATTAGGAGAGATAAAAAATATATTTTAGAAAAGGGCTTTTTTTTATTGTCTTAATTTAAGACAAAATTAATAATTTAAGACAAAATTAATATTTTGTCTTAAATTAATGTCTTAAACGGGGGCTATATGTAGTAGTGTTATAACACCAGATTGAAGAGCCAGTAAACACTTACTTCCAAGAACATTATGTGATGATCTCCAACAATAATAAAGAATGAGAAACAAGTAAAGAATTACCTTCTAGTAGGAATCCATGTTTACCACTCTATTGTTTTCTTCTCATGGAAAATATCACACCTTTTTAATGTTGTTTCAATCCTTGTTTTGAGAGTCCAAACTACAATGAGAGAATATTTATGTCTTCTATATGGTACAATACTAGTATTCCTTGAGATGTTTCGTCACCAATTTTTTGTTCAAATAGGTCAAAGAATGGTGGCCATCATGAAATAAAGTGGGATCCATTGAAATTTGCAATTGAGAAACAAATGAAAAATAACTTTTATTAAATCTTTTATGCCCAACAAATTACCTCAGAATCCAATGTTTTCATTTAATGTGAATACATATTATTTTCTTGACTACACCTATTCTTCAAAATGATTGGCCTATTCATCGACTATTATCCTTTATGGCAATAGTTAGAAATAGAGGAGTGCAATAGATTCTTTTGGTTTTAAAAAGGTTTATCTACTACTCCAACCAAAATTTTCACCAAAACTCAAAAGGAAACACTCATAATTTTGAACCAAACAAACATTTCTTGTTGCTAAAGGCCTTCTGCATTGATCCAATCCTCACAAATCTAGAAGACTTATTGTTTATCAAATTTGGTAGATATTTTAGATGACTAAATGAATTAGAAAGTAGTGATGCACAACACATACCAAGAAAAATGTGGCTTTCATGGATCCTTTGCAAATTTTAACTCTAAGGATATTAAACTCCTGCTTCAAAGGATATTTTCCAATACAAATCTAATATGAATGGAATAACCAACAAAACATGTATGAAAATGCTAATCTTAGTCAAGGTAACAAGGCTTATATGAATGAATGACTAACATGCCTGCAAACATAGTCCACGTTTAATGTACTATATTCTTTCTTTGCCTCTCACATGACAACATACTAGCTTAAATCGGTACCCATGGTATTTTCTTTGATACCAAATGTGAGTAAAGTACATAAAAACTTGATATATTATTCACCACTATGCAAATTCTTTTATATAGGGAGATTACAAGCGGTTCAAAGAAGAAATAATTTAAATTTCATAAAAACAGTTAACCTACCAATGCTAACAACCTACCTAGCAACCTACAAACAATGTAATATATTATGCTAACATATAATTGTACTGTAGAACAATGTATCCCTTTACATTTTCACACTTGTTTGGGCCCTCCCTGCTAAAATTAGGCTTCTTTATGCCTTATTTGGTCCCATTTTGTATCCACAAGCCTTATTTAATGCATCTTTCCAAGGATAATCCCGACATATATCTAATACCTAATCATAAATTTAGTGATTTTGGTTTGTATGGCTCAGATTTAGTGATATGGGACTCATACACCACCTTGGGTGCATGGATCCCACTTAAGTCTCAGGGCATAAACATGAATTTGGCATTAAACTAAACATTTCTTGAAAATTATGTCCCAAGCATAGCCTACTAGGACTCATACGCCCCAACTAGAGTATGAGTCCCACTTAGCTTGGACCTATTTTGAATTCAAATTTTTGGTGGGATTTTATTCTCCTATATCTAATGTCGACTTGTAGTGTTGTAATTTTTGGAAATTTGGCATAAACAAGTATAAATACAAGGTTATTTCACATTTTTCTCCTAGAAAATTAACAAGCAATCTAGCACTTTTCAAGATCAAGCATTATAGCAAATTGGTGATCAAAATAGCATTCAAGAGAATTCAAGAGTTGATTATCAAGCATTTTGGAGCATTATTCAAGATTCAAGCATCATGTCAAAGTCATCATGCATCATTTTTGTTTTTGAGCTAGCATTTGTGATGTAGGTTCTTATGGTTTAAGAAAGAATTAAAGTCAAGATCTGTCACATTCAATCAAGAATAAAGATCTACATTCATGCTAGTCATTACATGCAATATTGTAGCCTTTATTTCAAGGGTTTGGTGAGTTGCAACATAGCATATTTGTTCATTCATCATTCCTTCATTCTTTTCTATTCATTTCAAGGTTTGATTACCAAAATGGGGTTTGACCAAGGCAAACCCCTATCCACTAACAAAACAACATTTTCCCCTCTCTTTGATGTATGATTTGTAGATTTAGGTTGAAGATCCATTAAAGAGTAAGATTGGAGAAAAGTTGCCAAATTTTTAAGGTTGGCATCTACATTGCAAGATCACAGAATGTCACCTATAGAGCAAAATTCTATGTTTCAAACCTAAAGATTGGAACGGGGAGAAACTATAGTAGTCCACTAGAGGATATCAAATTTTCAAATTAACCTTAATACTAGGAATAAATCACCACTTTTGGCATATGAGTCCCAATATACCAAAATTCAAGCATTTTCTATAGATCTTGGGTTAGCAATTCCATATTTCAGTTTCGGCCCAAAACCATAAACTGGAACTAAATCACCCATACTAGTGTGTGAGTCCCAGTGTGCTTCAAAAGTCATAATTTCAGGAGTGTTGACCTTGTTTCAATCTTATTCAATTTTACAGGTGCAACTATTTCCTTTCTCAATTTGTTATTCTGATTTTTCAGTTTCTTATCTTAGGTTTCATAGTTATGTTTTGCACATCATTTATTTTTCTTTCTTTCCAATCCTTTGCTTGGTGGTGAACCCCTTTATTTTCTTTAATCACACCCTAAGACACCTTATTGTAGATCTCTTTCCTTTATTCTATCCCTAGATTAAGATCTCTAAGATTTCCTTCGATAATAGGGAAAAGGATACCCCCCCTCTTTTATTGTTGTTCCATCTCCTAAATGGTGGAGGAACATCCCTTATCTTCCTAGGTTTCATTTTAGTGAGCCTGGCCTTTAGAACACCTTATTTTATGATTTGGAGTGCATCATAGTCCTAGATATAGCTTGCATTAACTTTTCATAAGTTCTTGCATTAGTTAATTTGCATCTAGGGTTTCTAAATCTTACATTAGTGAAAGTGCATATAGGTTTCATTTTTTCCTCTTGCATATTTGAATTTCACTTGAAATCTATAATTGCACTTAGTCTAGACATCATTCAAACTAGAAAACCCAACATTCACTTAGAATTTTCTAAAATTAGTGTCAAAACCCTAATCTGAGACTCATACGCACCTCTAGGTGATTTAGTCCCAATGCAGGTTGTTTTACCTAATTTTTGGGTATTCTATGTAGACTATTTTGTAGAATTTGAACCCTTGAAAAACCCTGATTGGGACTAATACGCCGCTCTAGGAGATTTAATCCTATGTTAGATCTTAAACTGCATTTTACAACATTAAAAAAATATATTTTGTGTTTCAATTTACTACTATTACATTTATGTTTCAATTTGATGAGTTTCTGTTACATTCATTTCATTGCATCTAACTTAATTTCATTTGAATTTGAATCAGAGAATAGCATTTATCTTGTGTTCATTGCATTTTTCTTGCATTCATTGCTTGTCGCTTGCATGAGCTTTACTACTTGGTGTCCTATTGCTAATACTATAGTGAGATGAAGTTTGAGACTCATGTCATCCAACGATAGCACAATCATTGTGGATCTTGGGTTATTTTTCTCTTTCACTACTAGTTTTGACACTAGTTCACTAGGTATGGACTATAACCTTAACAACTCTGTCTTCAAGTAGTGTGACAAGTGTTGAAATAATGGTTGCTAGTATTTCGCAAGAAAACATAATCCAAATCCATGAAGACTTAGCAAAACTACAACATCAAGTGAGTACTATAAACATTTCAACCACTGCTATCCCTACCATAGATAACATACATCAAATGATTGAAAGTGAAGGAGTTGACCTTGTGGGTAACCTAGCTCAGGTTTTTGGAAAACATCTTACCTCAACAACTAGCTATGCTTTACCTTCGAACGATTTCCAAAGTCAAGGAGGAACTCAAATTCCTCCTCCCACAACCATTGCCTCTATTCCTACCTATACCAACCCTCAAGTTACAACAACAATGCAACCTACTAGTAATCTCATTCCTACCTTGGGTATTTCTGCTAGCATTCCTAGTACCTTTGTGGCATCACATGTCACATCTCCTACCACTTTACCTCCCATAAGCGTTCCATTCACTTGTCCCTCGAATGCATATACACCACCACTATATTCACCACCATCTCAAAATACAACCAATGATACCATCCTTAACCAACTTTTGCAAAATGTTTCATCCCTTCAAAAGGAAATTTCCACCATAAATCAAAATCAAAATGGCCAACCTACATACTATGTCAAAAGAAATCCCTTATCCTTGGAGATATTGAGAACGTCAATACCACAAGGTATAGAGATTCCTAGATTTGAGAAATATTGGGGGAAAGGACATCCTTCTAACCGAGATGGCTTAACTGGAACACTCAAAGTGTTGACCGCTTAGGTGGCCAGTTCATGGGCCCCACTTATTTTGTACCTTTCTGTTTCCATAGACTGATTTTCCATTTGATGTTTTTGTTCTCATTTCTATTTAGATTTCATTTTTTGTTTTCTGTGTCTCAAAATTTCTTCCACAACTATGGAAGCGAGCATGATTTAAAGAACATATAGAAGCAAATTTCAATATCATCTCTACAGAATTTGTGCAATGTAGAAGTGAGCTCCTCAATGTTGGCCTAGTGTGTGAAGGAGAAAATATGGTTTGATAGAAAGGGTTCTTAATCCCACATGCTTCGATGAGAAAAAACAATGCAAAAACGAATTATATGTAGAGGGGTAAGATACTTTCTATAACAAAAAATAATTTGGAGATATGTTTATAAGCTCCCAGTTCAATAGATGTAACTATAAAATTCAAATTTTAATTAACTGAAATCATTTGAAAATTTTGGCTTTATTTTTAATTATTTTAATAATTTCAAATTTTTATTTTGTCTTTATTTTTAATTAATTTAAAATATATATTTTAATTTTAATTTTAATTAAATTAATTATTTTAACAGTTTTATTAGTTTTATTTTTATTTTTTATATAATTGTAAGATGAAAAAACATTATTTTTAATTAGTTCATAAATTTAATTAGTTAACAATAAGGATGAAAAATGATTCATTTATCTTTATATAATTATAAGAGTGAAAAATGTATTATGATAACTTTTTATTTATTTATTTTATGTTTATTTTTAAATGTCTTGGTAAATATGTATTATGAAAAATGTCATATTTTAATTATAAAATCGGACACATTTACATAGATTTTACCTCATCTTTATCTACACAAGATGTTCCCATACTCTTGATCTATCCAACTAATTATCCATAATAATAAATGCATTGATTTTTAAACTCTATGTTTATCATGATCTATTACATCTATTTTATCCAAAGTCAAGTCCACAATCATGGGGTCATCCTCATAATTATAAACCCAACTTGCCTAAATTCAAATTGGCCTATTGACCCCCCTTTTCTTTCTCATCTTAAGTTGTGCATGTGTGTGTATGTGGAGTTTTACATAATTTATTATGTTTTGGTATAAAAAGATACATTTCCATTTATTTCATACAACACACACTCAATTATAATTATTCTAGGAGGATTTAGAAGGTCAATAAATTAACATCCTTACTTGACTTGACATAACAAAAAATAGTGAAACTCCATCAATTTGGAGGATTTTTAAGAGATAAATGGTAAAAAAGGAAAAGTAGAACAATATAACAATGTATACGAAAGAGAAATTTCAAAAAAAAAAAATCTTAAATTATGTAAATTTATATGTTTTTTATTAATGATTCTATTCTCTTGTTCAAAAATACAATTCAACAATTTTAAAATATGATTATAAGGTGCATTCTTTCATCATGCATTTATATATTTATTGAACATGTATTTATATGTCCTCTTTTTATAAGTTCGTATCTTTGTCTTTTTTAACATAGCTTCTTACTATAAATGTAGTTTGTGTGATCTCTCAAGTTTTCTATAATATTTCCAATACACTCAAAGTTATGAATATATACCTCTTTAATTAACATTCTTCATCAAATTCATTATTTTTCAATTCATGCATGGTTAAATTATTAACATAAATTAAATAATGTATATTACTAAAAGGACTAAAAGGACTCTTGACATTGCTTTCTCATCCAAAGATATAATTAGAAATACACCTAATGGTCCTCTTTACATAGCCGGTTGAATCAATAACAGCCCACTAATGGGATACTAATTGATCCAATCTATGAAGTGAATGTGAACACTGAAGAATTCTTACTTGTACATGAACTCTATGAAGAAACATATGATAAACTAAAAGCATGGATAAAAACACATAATGGATTTGCTTTCCCTACAATGGGATCAATCACCCTTCCTCTAAAAGTCAAACCAAAAAAATAGATGTCTCATTATCCATCATCTAAACATCGGACCAATTCCATTTGAAGCTTGGTTACCCATGGCTATGCTTTATGGAATTCGTCCCGTCAATTGTGCATAAATGCTTAAATTTTCCCTTTGACAATGAAATTTTCACTATGTACCATAGTGTCTTTAATCCTATGGACCTTCTTGAGGGAATTTCTCATTGGATTTCTTTTGGCCTGAGCCTATGGAACCTATTAAACCCCATGAGGACTTCTTTTTCAAATCCTACCAAAAGTTTAAGGAAAAATGCATAGCAAAACTATTCCTTCAAAAGATGCCTCAACCTATGACTGAGCCTCATATCCTTGACGAACTATGATTGAACCTAAAGAAATTCCAAACAACCAAGACCAACCTAAGACAAACCCTTTGAATATCTCCTACAAAATACCAAGAGATAACCATAGCAATCCCATCAAACCTCCTAAGATAAAACAAGTTTACAAAGCTAAACAGAAAGTGGTTGAACAGTCTCCCATAGTTCCTTTTGTTCCTCCCCTTAGGGAAGAAAAGAAACCTATGGTTCATAGACCTGCTCCTACAAAAAAATAACTTGAAAATCATACTAAAAGAAATAGAAATGCTAGAGAGCGTAAACGTAGACGTTGTGCCCTTGCTCAAAGGTTGAATGAAGAAAACAACAAAAAAATCAAAATATAAAGTTGACTGAAGCAACACACGATGAGTCTCCCTCTTTCTTGCAACAAAAAGATCCTTTACTGCAACAAAAAGATTATATACTGCAACAAGAGCTAAATCCTTATTTGCACATTATCATTCAACCTCCTATTTTGATTAACTTGGATGACAATGATGAGGTTGCTAAAATTGATGAAGAAGTGCATAATGAATTGAATACATTGTTTTCCTCTTATGTAAGCTTAAATGATAATTCTCCTAAGAAGAGTGTTGAACTTGGTGATGACCCTAGTTTGACATTTGCTATTGTCCCATTGCCTAGTTGTCTGCCTTCTATATATGATGAAGTAGATTGGGATGTAGACGACCTGCTATAGGTTGACTCTCATACATGCCTTACTAGACTCTTACATTGTTTTCTTTTTCATGTTATGTGTGTGATTTCATGTGCGTAATGTGATCACCCATACCATTTTGTTTGATGTAGTTCTCTCTTTGTACATTCCTCTATTTGTATCTACATTCTTCTCTATGTCGTAAAGCTTTATCTTTTCTTTGTATTGTGTTTTCCTTTTGGAGATGATGCGAGGCATCAAGACATTTAGGTCTCTTCCATGTTGACCCAAAATATATTCCTGTATCTTTTCTTTGTCTTGTGTTTTCCTTTTGGGGATGATACAAGATGTCGAGACATTTAGGTCTCTTCCATGTTGACCTAAAAGCTTTTCTTTTTCTCTCTCTTTGTGTCATTCTTTGTGTTCCATGAGTATTTGGGTAATCATGATAGTTTTGAGGTCTCTAATAACATTGTAGCAAAGACATACTGACCCCGAGTCTATGGATCCCTTATGTGATTTTGGGATTTCATTTTGGGGGAAACCCCTTTTCATGATATAGCTTTATTTTGAAACATATGACTTGGCATAGGGATTTTCAAATAAGCTCTCATGTCCTCCTTATTGTTAGCATATTATTATTTGCTACTTTAAAGTAATTTCTGACAATATGGTGTTTAGCAATTTCTTTAAAGGGTATGTGTAGGATCAGAGTTAGGCAACTTGGCATAAAAATTTAAATAATTTATCTATATTCTTTCAAAAATATATAAGAATAGAATCTATAGGAAATTGAATGTAGTTTCTAAACTACTAGGTTTATTTTTTTTAAAAATCTATTTGGTGAAAATTTGAAATTTCAATGCAGTAGTATTTAAATTTTAGGGAAAAAATTAACAAGTAGGTGTCTGTCTGACCACCCTAACCACAATAAAATGATAATATTTTTTTATAATATTTTAGATATAAGTAGAGGACTCATGTCCCATTGTGATGCATATTTTTTTTTAATTTTTTTCCAAGTAAATAATTAATTATGAATTTTTTATTACAACTTTAAAAAAACACAAAAAATTGTATGTCTGACCACTTTAACTTGGTGAAAACTTCATGACATTAATTTTTTTTTTAATCCTATAGCATGTGAAGCATAGAATGTTACACATGTTTTATAAATTCAAAAAATGTGATACTGTTTGAAAGCTATAGATGTTTTTCAATTAGCCTATCAATCGGGACTTTATGCATAATTGAAATAGAAAATGAATAATCGTTATTTATTAAATTCAAAGTAAAGAATAATTTATATTATTGGAAAGTTGAGAATCTCCTTTAAAAACCATTTTCATTTCATCAATTTTGGGTAAAAAAAAAGTCGTCAACCACATACCCTTCACATACCCATCATATCGCCACTTTTTGGCCCATCATGATCCTACACATACCCTAAAGTGGGGATATAAATTACCATTATTATTTTGCAACTTATGTTTCACTGTGTAGTCTTCTTATTT